>CM045913.1:7811017-7821017 GCA_025169955.1 Salix arbutifolia
CGGTTGTCTTATGCGCGCGTCTTAGTTGAAATTGATCTTCGCAAGAAATTGCGCGAATATGTTAAGGTTTGTTTGCCGAATGGTGAGGTGATTGAGCAACAGATCATATATGAAACTCTTCCGAAATTCTGCTCCCATTGTAATGTTATTGGTCACTTGGTGGACACTTGTACTAAGTTTGCTAAGAGTAACTATGTTTCAGCTGCTAATGTTGTTGGGGGGCAGGTCTCGGTTCCTAAGGGTGTTAGGGAGAAGGATGTTTTGCCCACTGAAGATGTTAGTGCAGAAGGTAAATGGGAAACAGTGAAGAAAAAGCATAGAAGTAACTGGCGTCCCAAAAAGACCATGGCTGAAAATGTGAGAGGTGTGGCAGCCAAAGCTGCGAGTGGAGTGGCAGCTAGGGCTGCGAGTGGTATGGTTGATGCCGTGGCTGACACTATGCCGGGGTGTAGTATGGCAGCCAGTGCTGCTAATGTTGTGTCTAACGGGGCAGCAAGTGGTGTGGCAGCAAGTGGTGTGGCAGCTAAGGCTGCGAATGGTGTGAATGGTAAATCAGCTAGTGTGATGGGCATGGGTGAAGGAAATGTGTCTGTTGTTGGTGTGCTATCCGGGGCTGTGAAGGGCGCGGCTGGTGTAAAATCAGACAGAGCTATGCGGGGCATTACCGATAAGGCTGCTGGGGTTGATCCCCTTGTGGCTGCTTGGGCAGTTTCTGGCATCACGGTGGGGGCTGATTCTAGTGTCGCTAATGCGGCAGTTTTTGTTGATTCGGCAGTGGTTACTGAATCTGAGATTGTTGGGACAGCAGTGGTGGCTTCGGTTGTTTCCCCCCTTGGGACCAATGGTAAGCCAATAACTAATGCAAACCGAAATAGCAGCAAAGGGAAGCTTATTGTGGAAGAGGTTAAAGGAGTTACTACTAGAAAGAAATCCAAATCTTCTTCTAGCGGTCATGGTAGGACCCTTCCTACCATTCCTGCTTTATGATGATTGTCCACTGTTGGAATGTTAGGGGGCTTAATAGTCCTCTAAAGCAGCATGAGGTTGTAAATCTCATGAAGAAAAAGAAAATTGATGTTTGTGGTCTGCTGGAGAATAAAATGTCTTCCTCTAAGGTTGAAGCTATGCAAAAGCTTAGACTGAAGCACTGGAAATTCTTCACTAATGCGGACATGTCCTCTTCAGCCAGAATTGTTGTTTTCTGGAATCCGTCTACTGTTATTGTGGATCTGGTTGATTGCTCCTCCCAAGGTATCCATGTTGCTCTTCGCTGCCTTGTCAGCCATATCAGTTTTCATGTGAGCTTTGTCTATGGTCTTCACACCATTGTTGCTAGGAGGGATTTATGGGATTCTCTCCGCAGATGGTCCCCTGCTTGTCCTTGGATGGTTTTGGGCGATTTTAACTCTATTTTATCCCAGGATGATAAGTTGAATGGGAGTGCTGTTTCGGCTTATGAGACTGTTGATTTTCATAAATGCCGCCTTGACTTAGGTCTGTGTGATCTTCCTTACTCGGGTTGTCATTACACTTGGTCCAATGGTTCTATCTGGAGCAAAATTGACAGGGTCATGGTCAATCCCCTCTGGTCTTCCCTTCACCAATCAGCTCATGTCCATTTTGGTAATCAAGGGGCCTTCTCCGATCATTCTTTTGCTTCTGTTCGGATTAATCCTCAAGACAAGGGTCAGCGTAGCTTTAAATTTCTGAATATGTGGTCTTCTCATGCTGACTTCTCCTCTACTGTTTCGGGGGGATGGAACATGGAAGTCTCGGGGTCTGCTATGTTTTCTTTGTGTAAGAGGCTTAAGTCGCTGAAAGGGCCCCTTAAGCGTCTTAATGAGCAGCATTTCAGTCATATCTCCGAGAGGGTGTCTCGTGCTAATGCGGATTTGGATATTATCCAGACGGCTCTTCATGGTGACCCAAATAATCATCAGCTCGCTATTGAGGACAAGAGGCTTCGGTTGCATCTTCTTAGGCTTAAGTCTGCTGAAAAGCTGTTTTTTGGCCAAAAGCTTAAATGTGATTTTCTGAAGGACAGTGACAGAGGCACTAGTTTTTTTCATGCGATGATGAATCAGAAACACAGTCGCAGTTTCATCTCAGCTATTCATAGAGGGGACGGTTCTCTTACTTCCTCGGAGAGTGAGGTTGGTGCTGCGTTCGTCCAGTTTTTTCAGAACCTTTATGGGTCCTCTAGGCCCACCTTGCCTCTGGATAATGATGTTGTCCTCCGCGGCCCGTGCCTTCCGAATAGCTCTAGTGAGATTCTCTTAGCCCCTGTCACTTGTGATATTGTTCGGAAAGCTTTATTTGGTATTGGGAATGATAAAGCCCCGGGTCCGGATGGGTACACGGCTCACTTCTTCAAATCTGCTTGGTCGATTGTTGGAGAGGATTTTTGTGGGGCTGTTCAGGATTTTTTTCGGTCTGGGAAGTTGCTAAAGCAGATTAATCATGCTGTCATCTCGCTCATTCCTAAATCTGCCCATGCTGCCGCTCCTGGTGATTTTAGGCCTATCTCCTGCTGTAATGTGATTTATAAGGTCATCTCGAAAATTCTTGCTGATCGTCTGGCTCTTGTCCTGAAGGATATTATTAGTCCCATGCAGAATGCTTTTATTGGGGGGCGGGCTATGACGGATAATATTAATCTTGTGCAAGAGTTGCTCCGGCAGTATGGTAGAAAGCGCACTTCTCCGAAAGCCCTTATGAAGATTGATTTTAGGAAAGCTTTTGACTCTGTCCAGTGGCCTTTTCTTCGTGATCTTCTTAAGCTCCTTGGTTTCCCTATGCAGTTTACTCACTTGGTTATGCAGTGTGTGGAGTCCACTTCCTTCTCGGTAGCGGTGAATGGCAATCTTTATGGCTTCTTCCAGGGCAAGAGTGGTATTCGGCAAGGTGACCCCCTCTCTCCGTATCTCTTCATCACTTGCATGGAGTACTTCTCCCGTATGCTTAAGGGTGTTTCTAGGCAGCAGTCCTTTCATTTTCACCCTCGCTGCAAGCCCCTTGATATTTGCCATCTTGCGTTTGCTGATGATATTCTGCTTCTAGCTAGAGGTGATAAAGTTTCGATCACGGCTCTCCTTCGTCAGTTAGAGGTTTTTGGGCAGGTTTCTGGTTTGGAGATCAATCCTTCCAAATCCTCCATTTATTTTGGTGGGGTTGGTGCTGTCTTAAAGCAAGATATCTTGCAGGCCACGAACTTCTCTGAAGGATCTTTTCCTTTCAAATACTTGGGGGTTCCTCTCAGTCCTCATAGATTGTTGGTGTCCCAATATTTTCCTCTCCTTCACAAGCTGGAAGCCACTGTTCAGAGTTGGATGGGCAAGCATCTCTCCTTCGCAGGGAGATTGGAGCTCTTGCGATCGGTTCTTTATGGGATGATTCAGTTCTGGCTAAGTATTTTCCCTCTTCCGGATGCTGTTATCAGAGACATTATCCGTATCTGCAGGAATTTTCTTTGGTCAGGTAATGTCGATAAATCTCACTCTGCTTTGGTTGCGTGGAAGTCTGTTTGCTTGCCTAAGCAGGAAGGTGGGCTGGGGCTCTTTGATATAAAAGCCAGGAATAGCAGTTTCTTAATCAAGCATATTTGGAATATTCATTTACAAGCAGATTCTTTATGGGTTAAGTGGATTAATCATTATTATCTGCCGGGCCAATCTATTTGGGATGCCCAAGCTTCGAAGATGGCTTCCCCTCTCTGGAAGATTTTGGTCTCTTTAAAAAATCAGCTTATCCAGGATTTTGGAAGTATTTCTTCGGCTACTAATATGTTGTCTTCTTGGAATACGGGGGATGGGACTCTCTCGGCTAAGGCTTACGATCATTTCAGGCCGAAGGGCAGAATCGTGTTTTGGGATAGGGTGGTGTGGGAGCAGTGGTCTTTGCAGAAGCATTGTTTTGTTTTATGGCTTGCGGTGTTGGGTAAGCTCAGAACTAAAGATCGTCTTCTCTACATGTCAGCAGATTCGAGTTGTGTTTTCTGTTATCAGGAGCAGGAATCCCATCGGCATTTGTTCTTCAAGTGTTCTTGGTCCTCTGCTTTGTGGAACAATATTGTTCAATGGCTTCATATTCATCACCGGATGGGCTCCCTGTCTAGTGCTCTTTGGAGGCTTCGTCCGAAAAAAAAGCTTGTGCTCTCCAGGATGCGGAGAGCCTCCCTTGCCATTTCGGTCTACCTCATTTGGGAAGAGAGAAATAAAAGGGTTTTTGATAACTCTTTTTCCTCGGTTGAGAAAGTTTTCAGGAGATTCCAGGTGTTGTTCTTCACGGTGTTCCACTTTCATGATAAAGACCATTTTTCTATCGAGGTGGGCTGATTGGGTGTCTTTTCTAGGAGAGCTTTGGCTCTTCTCTTCCTGGTTTGACGTCGGCTGAGGATTCCTTTCATTTTGGTGTTCTTTCAGTTTGGATTGAGGAGTTTCTTTTTGATGTTGCTTGTTTGTTGTGGTTTATCCTAGCCTCTCCCTATGTAGTTGGGTTGCGGGTAGGATTTTGGTTTTTTTTGGTTTGTTGGCTTCGGGAGCATGTTCCCTTGTAAGCCTTCTTGTATATTTTTCTTTTTTTGTTCCCTGCTGATCCTTTTCAGCTTGTTTCATTCTTTGATCTATAAATTCTTGCATTTGATCGAAAAAAAAAGAAAGAGCTCTCAGAAGCTCTCATTAAAAAAGGCTCTTGAGAGAGAAAGTAGTGAGAGATGCTCTTCTCCTCCATGGATTCCCCCTCCCGCCAGCCTGCTGTGATTCTCCTCTGCCCGAGCTGTTTGTTCCCCAACCTTGTCTTCTTCTCCATATTTCCCTCCCTCTAATCCTCTGCCACGTGTCCCTCTTCTTCTCTTCTTTCCCTTGTCCCGTTCATTTTCCTTTTCTGCTTCGTCTTGTTCCCAGTTCGTGCCCTAAGTCCAAATTTCATCTCTTCGTTTGTTCCCATCTTTCTTCTTCCCCCTGTTGTCTTTTCGTGCCTTTCTCTTCTTGTTTTCAGTCTATCCTTGTCTTGGGTCTCTTTGTTCTGCCCTAATTTCTGTTTCTCCCCTCCTCCCGTTTCCATGGCCAAAAGAAAAGCTAAGAAAAAATCCCCCCCTCCCTCCACCCATAAACCACCTTCTGTTCAGTCTCCCCCTGTTAGTGTGATTTTAGGGCTTCCACCTCCCTCTAAAATGTCTTCCCTTCACTCTTCTCTCCCTCCTCCTGCCCTTGCTTCCTCTCTAGTTCCTCCTCTGATTGCCCAGATTATTTCAGTTCCGGCCCCAGCTGGTCTCTTGGGTAAAGGTCCCCTCGCCCTTGTTAATGCTGAGGTTCCCAGCTCCCATCACTCTTCTGTTGTCTCCACCAGTGCTGAGGATTCTGAGGAGGAGGAGTCTTCGGATTGTGACACTTCTTCATGCTCGGGTGATGATGCTGATTCTTCAAGCTCGGGTGCTGATTCTGATCTGGAGCCTTTGTCAGCTCCCCCCCAATCCACGTTGAAAGCTGCCATGGATTCTGCCCATTCTCCAGTGCAGGGAGGTCCATCTTCCCCTTCTGCTCAGCCTCCAGCTCAGTGCCAAGATGCTCCTGTCCCCCCGGCCCCTTTTTCAGGTCAGTGGAGAAACTTGTTTTCTTCCAATCGCAGCTCTTCCTCCTGCCCTAAACTCCAGCACTATGTTGATATATCTGCTGCGAAGACTTTCAGTTTAGTTGAGGATGATATTGATAATGCTTGTGATTTCTGGAATTTGTGTCTTATTGGGTATGTTTCGGGCAAATTCCCGGGTTTTAAAGCTTTGAGTAGCATTATCTCTAGTTCTTGGAATTGTGTTGCTAAATTGCATATTCATGAGTCCGGGTGGCTTGTCTATAAATTTCAGAATGAATTGGAGAAAATGAATGTGTTGCGTGGAGGTCCGTACCTCATTTATGGTAGGCCCCTAGTGTTGCGGGAAATGCCGGAGTACTTTGATTTTAATCCCACCGACATGTCTATGGTTCCCGTTTGGGTTAAATTGCCGAACTTGCCGTTGAAGTGTTGGTCTTCTACTTGTCTTTCTAAAATTGCTAGTGCTCTCGGAAAGCCTATCCAATGTGACATGTTGACATCTTCCATGTCTAGGCTTTCGTATGCTCGAATTTTAGTTGAGATTAACCTTGCAGAGGAACTCCCTCAATTTGTTAAATTTTGTTTGTCGAATGGTGTTGTGCATGCTCAATCTGTTGTGTATGAAACATTGCCGAAGTTTTGCTCTCATTGTAAGGTCTTGGGGCACTTAATTACTTCCTGTTCTAAGGCTCCTATGGATGGGGGAGCTGCCACTTCTGGAACAGCTGATACCATCGCAGCTACGACAGCAGACACTTCTGGAACTGCTGCTAACATCGCAGCTACGAATGGAGGTCCAGTGGCTTGTCAGGGGCCGGTTGATACTTCCAGGGTGGTTTGTACTGGCCTTGGTTCTGTTCAGCCAGCTGATGCTGATCCTCGGTTTGCAGTGGTGGATGATCCAGCAGGGGGTTGGGAGCAAGTCCGGAAAAAGCATCGCAGCAAAAAGAGCTTGCGTAAAAAGCAAACAGGGGCTGCAGCTGTTGCTTCGGCTGGGCCGGTTTTGTTGGCAGATCAGGGTCAGTCAGCTGCTGATTTGTTTGGCTTCAATTCTGAGTTAGAAGTGGGTTTGGCAGCGGACATTGCAGGTGCAGTGGCTGGGCACTCAGTTGGCGCGAATTCAGCTTCGGCTGTGCATTTGCCTTCGCGCAAAAAGCAAGTTGTGGCTGCAGCTGTTGCTTCAGTTGGGCCGGTTTTGTTGGCAGCTCAGAGTAAGTCAGTTGATGATTTGTTTGGCTTGAATTCTGCGTTAGATGTGGGTTTGGCAGCGGATAGTGCAGGTGTATCGGCTGGGAACTCGGTTGGCGTAAAATCAGCTCCGGTTGTGAATTTGGCTTCGCGCAAAAAGCAAGCTGTGGCTGCAGATGTTGCTTCAGCTGGGCCGGTTTTGTTGGCTGCTTAGGGTAAGTCAGTTGCTGATTTGTTTGGCTTGAATTCTGTGTTAGATGTGGGTTTGGCAGCGGATTCTGCAGGTGCATCGGCTGGGAACTCGGTTGGCGTGAAATCGGCTTCGGTTGTGCATTTGGCTTCGGGTGCTGTTCCTCCTCCACCTGCTCCTGTTCAGCTGAGATCTTCTGCCACTTTTTCAGTTCCTCCCGGTGTTAATGCTAAAGGAAAGGATGCGATGGGAAGCCGCATTGGTGCACCTACTAGGAAAGGGTCGAAACACTCTAGCTCCTCCGCTAGCGGAAATGGTAGGCCTCCGCCTACCACTCCTGCTCCATGATTATCCAATGTTGGAATGTTAGAGGACTTAATAGTCCTCTAAAGCAGCATGAGGTGGTTCAGCTCATGAAGAAATCTTCCGTTGATGTTTGTGGCTTATTGGAGACTAAACTTTCCTTGGCTAAAGTTGTGGTTCTTCAACGGTTTCGGCTCAAGAAGTGGAATTTTCTGACTAATGCTGCTCCCTCTTCTTTGGCTCGCGTTGTTGTTTTTTGGAATCCCGCTACGGTTTCTGTTGATATGGTTAGCAGCTCCTCTCAAGGCCTTCATGTCTGTGTCCGAAGTCTTGTGAGTCAAATTAGCTTCCACACTACTTTTGTATATGGGTTACATACTGTTGTTGCTAGAAGATCTCTTTGGGATAATCTTTGTGAATGGAACCCCTTGGGTCCATGGATGGTGTTAGGTGATTTTAATTCTCTTATGTCCCAAGATGACAAATTGAATGGTAGTGCTGTATCTATGTATGAAACTGCTGATTTTAATAAATGTTGCCTTGATTTGGGTTTATTTGATCACAACTACTCTGGCTGTCATTTTACTTGGACAAATGGTTCGGTATGGAGTAAATTGGACAGAGTCCTTGTTAACCCTTTTTGGTCTTCCCTTCACCGAATTGCTAGGGTTCATTTTGGTAACCAAGGGGCATTCTCCGATCACTCTCCGATCTTGATTCGGTTGGATCCCCAAGCTCAAGGGCATCGAAGCTTCAAATTTTTTAACATGTGGGCTTCTCATACAGACTTTCTCCACACTGTCTCTGTGGGTTGGCAGCTTGCAGTTTCTGGTTCTCCTATGTTTTCTCTCTGCAAACGGCTTAAGGAGCTGAAGCGTCCGCTCAAATTGCTAAATCGGCTTCACTTTAGTCACATTTCCGAAAGGGTTTCCCGGGCCGAATCTGATCTTGATCTTTTGCAATCTGCCCTCCACTTGGATCCCACTGATCCCCAGCTTGCTCTTGAAGACAAGAAGCTGCGTCTTCAGCTCATCCACCTAAAATCTTCGGAAAAAATGTTCTTTGGGCAGAAACTGAAGTGTGACTTCCTGAAGGAGAGTGACAGAGGCTCTCGGTTTTTTCATGCCTTGCTGAGTCATAAGCATGGCCGAAACTTTCTCCCGGCTATTCAGAAGTCTGATGGTTCCCTTTCTATCTCGGAGACGGAAGTCGGAGCCGAGTTTGTGGACTTTTTTATGAAGCTCTATGGTTCCTCGAAGTCTACTTTGCCTTTGGATAGGGATATTGTCTGTGCTGGCCCTTGTCTCTCTGCCTCTGCTTGTGAGCTTATTTCTGCGCCTTTTTCCAATGAGGCTATTAAAGCTGCCTTGTTTGGGATCGAGAATGATAAGGCCCCAGGTCCGGACGGGCACACCTCTTTTTTCTTTAAATCAGCTTGGTCTGTTGTCGGGGATGATTTATGTGCCGCTGTTCAGGATTTCTTTGGCTCGGGGAAGATGCTTAAGCAGATTAACCATTCAGTTATATCTCTCATCCCGAAATCAGCTCATGCTTCCGCTCCTTGTGACTTTCGGCCCATATCCTGTTGTAATGTGGTCTATAAAGTCATCTCCAAGCTTCTTGCTGGCCGGTTGGCTGTTGCCTTGGAAGATATCATCAGCCCTATGCAGAACGGCTTTCTGGGTGGTAGAGCTATGGTGGATAATATTAATCTTGTTCAGGAGCTGCTTCGTCAGTATGGCAGAAAGAGATCCTCGCCTAAGTCCCTCTTGAAGATTGACTTCAAGAAGGCCTTTGACTCTGTTTAGTGGAAATTTCTGCAGGATCTCTTAACTACTCTGGGTTTTCCTTCCGGCTTTGTTCATCTTGTTATGCAGTGTGTGGAGACTTCTTCTTTCTCGATTGCCATTAACGGGAATCTCTATGGCTTCTTTCCGGGGAAGAGTGGCATTAGGCAGGGTGACCCTCTTTCCCCTTATCTGTTCATCACCTGTATGGAATATTTTTCCCGGTTGCTTTCGAAGGCTTCTCAGCAGTCTGACTTCAGGTTCCATCCGCGGTGTGAGCCGCTGGGTATCAGCCATCTTGCTTTTGCCGATGATGTTCTCTTGCTGGCGAGGGGAGATAAGCCTTCCATTCTTTCTCTTATGGGCCAGTTGCGGCTCTTTGGGAGGGTTTCTGGTTTGGAGATCAACCCCTCTAAATCCTCTATCTTTTTTGGAGGGGTTACAGATTGTGTGCGTCAGGAGATTGTTTTGGAAACTGGTTTCAATGCTGGCATCTTCCCTTTCAAATATCTTGGAGTGCCCCTTAGCCCTCATCGCCTCTTGGTTAGCCAGTTCTCCCCTCTTCTTCGTAAGCTTGAAGCCGCTGTTCAGAGTTGGGTTGGAAAGCATCTATCCTTTGCTGGTCGGCTGGAGCTATTGCGTTCTGTCCTGCATGGTATGGTTCAATTTTGGCTCAGTATCTTCCCTATTCCGGATACTGTTATCTTGCAAATTGTTCGCATTTGCAGGAATTTTCTGTGGTCAGGAAATGTTCAGAAGTCTCATTCCGCTTTGGTTGCTTGGAGGTCGGTTTGCTTGCCTAAGCATGAAGGGGGGCTCGGTTTGTTTGACATTAAAGCTCGCAATAAGAGCTTCCTTGTTAAGCACCTTTGGAATATTCATCAGGAGGCTAATTCCCTATGGATAAAGTGGATCCACCATTTTTTTCTCCCTAACCTCTCTA
>CM045913.1:7833517-7851017 GCA_025169955.1 Salix arbutifolia
AGATTGCGAAGGTAGACGTTTTAAGCCCAGCGGTGCGAGCTCTAGTTCATTTCTGGGACCCTGACTACCGTTGTTTTTCTTTTGGGAGCGTAGATCTATGTCCTACTATGGAGGAATACGGGATGTTGACTGAGTTTCCGAATGACCTATACAGAGTTTATTTCCCTTTGAGATCTGACAAGGTCATTCCTGAACTGTCGAAGCTACTCAGGATCCCCAACTTGGAAAGGTCTTTGGAAAAGAAAGCTGCTGGTCTGAGATGGAAGATGCTGGAGTTGGAACTAGAACAGAAGTCCGGGTTAGAGAAAGAAAGATTGATTGCATTAGGCATATTTGGCCTTGTGTTATTCCCAAGTCGGACGGGTATAGTAAGCTTAGAAGCTGCTGCTGCTTATGTGGAGTATGAGAATACACAAATCAACCCCGTGGCCTCTGTTTTGGCTGAAACCATCATGACACTTAATCACTGTCGGAAAGCCGGGAAAGGGGCAGTGAGATGTTGCACGCAACTGCTATATATCTGGATGGTTAGTCACATTGAGACAAAAAAACCTGTCTTCAATAATTTTTGGTGGTTCAACCAGAAACCATTGAGGATTGTGGAGGAAGAAGAATGGGGGGATCTAGACAACCAAGGTTGGGTAGAAAAGCTAAAAGCTATGCCTAGTGGTGGTCTGAAATGGAAGGCCCCTTGGGCCAAAGCAGTGGATGTCCTAATGAGTTGCGGGCAAAGGTGTTGGGTTCCGTTGGTAGGGATTACCGGTTATGTGAGTTATGCTCCTGCTCTCGTGGTAAGACAACATGGGGGCATGCAATTCGTTCCAAGGACCAAAGGAATTGCTAAATTTTTTGGTTTGTTTAAAGATCCTGTTGCACAAGAAGTCGTAAGAGCCATCAAACAAGATTGGAAACATCTAGTTTTGTTGGAAATAAAAGGTTTGGGAGATCCCAGTGCAAGTGAAGGGTATACAAAATGGAGAGACTTAGTTGCCTCAGCCGCGACCAATGAAGAAGTAAAGTCTCCACAAACTGAAGAAAAGTCTGTTAAGAGAAAAAGAGTTGACAGTGAAGGAGAATTGAGGACACAAATTGAAAAGCTTCAGATGGATTGAACAAGACCCGAAGAGACAAGTTGATGATGGAAGAAATGGTGTTGGAAGGTGATAAAAGGAGAGCATTTTTAGATGAGCAATTACAGTCTAGAGATGCAAGAATAACCAAGCTCGAGCTGAAGATGGCTGAGGAGGAGAATGCTAGGTTGGGAGTTGAGAGAGAATTAACGGAGATGACTCTGAAGTGGATGCAAAGTTGCTCTGAACTCGGCACATTGAAGACTGAACATAATGAATGCCAAGATAGCATAGAATATTACCAGGAGAAATTTGCAGAAGTTCAGTGTGAGCTGATGGATAGAATTGAAATGTATGAAGATTTGTATAAGAAGTATGTAATGTCGGAAAGTCGTTCGACGGGGTCCGAGAAAGGATGAAGCCATTGAAGCAAAGTTAGCAGTCAAGGGAGAGGAGATAAAACCTCTGAGAACGAAGCTCGACCAAGAGAAAGAAAAGGTGAAGCCATCTGGATGAAAACTAGCATTGATAGAAAAACACAAGGATCAAATCGATGCTAATAATACTTCATTGAACAGAACCAACATGTTGCTTATTGAAAAAATGTCCAAGATGGATGAACAAATGGATGAAGCTGCTGCGCACGCTCGGGTTGTAGAACCAATGCGAGAAAAGTGGGGAGAGACCAATCATCCGTTGTCAACGAAGTCTAGCTGAGACCGATGCTTTCTTGGAGACAATCGAGAACCGCGGATCCGCTTTCCTACCCTTGGCTAAAGATGTGGCAGAAGAAGGATTTTAATTTGCTTTTCCTCTTTATGTTTTCGAAAATGTAGCAAACTTATCCATTCAATAAAAAGGGCGTTGACCCATCTTTTATGCAAATCCTGTCCTCTTGGTGAATATGACTCAAGCATCAACCCGAAAAGCAAGTACTCATAGTAAAGCAATTGTGACCAGAAACCCTATGTTCATGAGGTGGTGACTATCAATCGTTCACAAGGGAAATGCATACATACCCATTATGCAAAGCATTTTATCATAATCATACATTATATCATGCACTCTCTCATGCATTTGTGCATGCATCGTCAACAGAGAGAAACATTTGGGACCCACGATACATGGAAGAAAAGATGAAGAACCGCTGTAATTAACCATCTATGCTCTGGAGGAAGTTACTGCCCATACATATATTTGGAAGCTAGTCGAGGGAGAGAAGTTCTAGATCAAGGTATTCTTGTGTTGGTGTTTACAAAAATGGTCATGTTGAAATCATAGCCAATGATCAAGGTAACCAGATTACACCATTGTGGGGTGGCGTTCACGGCAAGTGAGAGGATTGATTGGTGAGGCTGCAAAGAATCAGGCGGTTGTGAATCCTGAGAAGACCATCTTTGATGTCAAAAGACTTATAGGAAGAGTCTTACTTCAATGATACCCAAAGGCAGGCTAGTAAGGATGCCAGTGTTATTGCCGGTTGTGAAAGTTGCTAGGATTGATTCTTGTTTGGACAAGAAGGGTGGTGAAAAGAACATTCTTGTATTTGACCGCGGGTGGGTGGCACATTTGATGTTAGTATCTTGACCATTGATAATGGTGTCTTTGAAGTGTTGACAACCAATGGAGATACTCATCTAGGAGGAGAGGATTTTGATCAGAGAATCATGGAGTATTTTATTAAGTTGATAAAGAAGAAGCATGGGAAGGATGTCAACAAGGATAACAGAGCTCTTGGAAAGCTAAGGAGAGAATGTGAGCATGCTAGAGAGCTTGAGTAGCCAGCATTAGGTTCGTGTGGAGATTGAGTCGCTCTTTGACGGTGTCGATTTCTCTGAACCACTCACCAGAGCCAGGTTCGAAGAGTTGAACAATGACCTCTTCAGAAAGACCATGGAGCCAGTTAAGAAGGCCATAAAGGATGCTGGATTGGGAAGAACAGTAGATTGATGAAATTGTTCTTGTTGATAGAAGCACTAGAATTCCCAAGGTTCAACAGCTTCTCAAGGATTATTTCAATGGCAAGGAAACCAACAAGGGTGAACCCTGACAAGGTATTTGCTTACGGCGTTGCCATCAAGGAGGCATTTTGAGGTGGGGAGGGTGGTGATGAAACCAAAGATATACTTCTGCTGGATGTGGCACCTCCTTACTCTTGGAATTGAAACTATTGGTGGGGTGATGACCAAGTTGATCCCAAGAAACAGTGTCATACCAACCAAGAAGTCTCAAACCTTCACCACTTACTAGGATCAGCAAACTACTGTCACCATTCAGGTGTTTGAGGGTGAAAGGAGTCTCACAAAGGATTGTAGGTCGCTTGGGAAATTTGATTATCTGGAATTGTTCCAGCTCTAAGATGGAAGTGACATTCGGGGTTGATGCCAACGGTATCTTAAACGTCAAGGCTGAAGACAAGGCGTCAGGAAAATCGGAGAAGATTACAATTACGAACGACAAGGGCAGGGCTGAGTCAGGAAGAGATTGAACAGATGGTTCAGGAAGCTGAGGAGTTTGCAGAGGAAGATAGAAAGGTTAAGGAGAAGACTGACGCGGCGTAACATCTTGGAGACCTATGTTTACAATATGAAGAACCAGGTCAACGACAAAGATAAGCTGGCAGACAAGTTACAGGCTGATGAGAAGGAAATGTGAGACAGCCGTTAAGGAGGCTTGTCGAGTGGTTAGATGATAATCAAAGCTCTAAGATGAAGATTATGAGGAGAAGGAAGGAGGTGGGAGCTACATGCAACCCCATAATCACGACTGTTTATCAGAGATCTGTGGTGGAGCTCCTGTAGGTGCTTGTTTAGATATGATTACAAAGAGGAAATAACAACGAGAAGCTATTGAGGCCATTCTAAACTCATCACTCATTTCCTCCAAGAAGACAGAACCATCAACGAAATCTATGGCTTCCAAAGGCCTCCCCCAACCTTTGTTGTAAGTGGTGGAATCAGACCTCCCAAGACAAGAAAAGGTCTGCAGTAGCCTCAAAAAGGTTTATTGCAAAATTAGATCCATCAGCACCACAGTAAAAGTGAAAATTTGTGTGATCCCAGTATGGTATGAAGTCGGATTCTGTTTTTGAGATTTTAGCGGCGCCTATTTTGTCATCCCTGAAAGTTTATGGAAAAAAGGCCGGCTTGGTTTTGAATATCAAGGTAAACCCATGGATTGAATAAGTTTGGTTTACGTGTGGTGATTCATAGACCCAAGGCAATACAGCATTGGTCTTGAAAATACAGAAATGCTACTAGTGTGGACTGATCATTGTGGATAAGATCGGTTTTTTGGTTCAACACTGCATGTGCTTGCCAATTATATTTTGCAGGCAAGTTTTGTCTAGAAATCTAGACCACGGTTGCCTCTCGGGTGGACCTTGTTCCAAGTGACCAAAACCCTGCTGAGTTTGAAGCTTGTATTTTTGGTTTAGAAGTTGCATTGGGGTTTGAGCATAAAAAAATAGATGCGTATGGAGACTCAATGCTATTTATTTGTCAAGAAAAAGGAGAGAATTTGAGGAAATAGAGTTCACCCATCTAGGAAGGGAAGGGAATCAGTTTGTCGATGCTTTGGCCACACTAGCTTCTATGGCTTAGGGTAGACTTAGGACAAAACTTACATTGATATCAGAAGAATGAACCAGCTCTTTGCCGCTCAGTTGAAGGAGAAATAGATGGAAACCCCTGATACTACGATATCAAGAATTTCATCCAAAACCAAAGCTTATCCCCTTGGGGGCATCCAAAAAGAGAAAGAAACCTTGAGGAGGTTAATTGGATTTTTACCTTGATGGGGAGGTTTTGTAAAAGGTCATCTGACGGTACTTTGCTGAGATGCCTAGATGGAGTTGAAGCCAGAAACACGTTGCGAGAAGTCCATGAAGGGATTCGCTCAACCCATACTAATAGGCATATGATGGCTAGAAAAATGCAAAAAAAAAAAAAAATGGTTATTTCTGGAGGACATTAGAGAAGGATTGCATCGGACTATGTCTGCAAGTGTCATAAGTGTCAAGTCCGTGGCGAAAAAAATCAATGCCCCTCCGGCTTTTATGTTTAACTTGATATCTCCGTGGCCTTTTGCAAAGTGGGGAATTGATGTGATTGGGTATATCAACCAAAAGCCAGCAATGATCATAGGTTTATTCTCGTGGCTATCGACTACTTCACAAGATGGGTAGGAGTTGGGTCAGTTGCTCATGTAACGCAAAAGGTGTTGAAGAAATTTGTTGAAGAAGATTTGATATGTCGATATGGGACCGCCAGAAAAGATCATGACTGATAATGCTCAGAACTTCAAAAGAATAATAATAATAGGAACTCTGCGCTAAATGGAAAATCAAGCAACCCCACACTTGGGGGCAGGGTCAGATTTTGATAAAAGCAAAGATCATTCGCATATAGCCCATAATGAGAAATGCGCTTCCGTTGAGTGGATGAATGACTTATGACAAACTTCAATGAGCCATCCAATCAGAGAAGCCTACAAAGCTTTGTAGATTAGGCAAAGGCATCCTGTGATAATGGAGCATCAGAAAAAGAAGGGGCCTATGTTTCTAAAGAGGTAACGAAAACATACACCTGACAGGAAAGGTGTGGCAAAAGACTGATGTAATTTCGAGTTTTGGGAAATATGGAGAAACAGAATCTCAGGTCAACAAAATCGCGGAAGATGAATTGAAGATCAGTGCTGTTTCGTTCCGCTAGCCGGGTCGGTCACCCAGAAGAAAGGAATGAGACCATGCTAGCCGGGTCGGTCACCCATCAAATGAGGCCATTGCTAGCCGGGTCGGTCACCCAGAAAAATGAGGCCACGGGTCGGTCACCCATCAAATGAGGCCATGCTAGCCGGGTCGGTCACCCAGAAAATGAGACCACGGGTCCGGTCACCCATCAAATGAGGCCATGCTAACCGGGTCGGTCACCCATCAAATGAGGCCATGCTAACCGGGTCGGTCACCAGAAAAATGAGGCCATGCTAACCGGGTCGGTCACCCATCAAATGAGGCCATGCTAACCGGGTCGGTCACCCAGAAAATGAGACCTTTCTAACCACTAACCGGGTCGGTCACCCAGGAAAATGAGGACCCTTCATATCTAGCTTGGGTAGGTCACCCAGAAAAGCGAGAGCCCATATCCTCCATTCTGTTTTCTTTACAACACTTACTATTTAAAGTCTTTTACAAGACTTTAGTCGTAAGCATTGTAAAGAGGGGGCATCTGTTGCTACCCAATTTTTGACTCATTTATTTTTATGAAAAATACATATCTTGGTGAGAGGGCCAAATTGAGCAACTTGAGAGTTTAGTGGTCGATTGGGGTTAAATCGCGTAAATCAGGAGCGAAGGAACCCTTTTGGGTATAAAAAAAAAGGCGGGAATACTGTAATTATTCCAAAGATCTGTATTTCAATATTAACGAACCTCGTAATCGTAAAGAAAGGTAGGTTTTTTGCTATGGGCGCTAGGCAAAAGAAAAATTGGGAACGGATCACTTATAGGATCGTCTCTCCCCCCTTCAAAATCGGACTGAAAGTTTCCTTTCATCCGGGGCTCAAGTAGTTATACAAAATAAAAGATAAAATGAAGGGGTTCCTCCCCTCCTTCCTGTGCTTTCAAAATGGATAAACCCCCCAAAAAAAGGCACTACTCCTTACTCAAGTTCCCAATGAAGACCAAGCAACATTTCATTGATTCATTCTTCTTTTCCGTTTTTTTTTTAGAATTTAGAAATTCTTTATTCAATTATCACAATTACGACCTAAATACAATGCGAAATTCTTGAGTAGTCTACTTCCCTTCGAATCATGAATTCTAAAATAATGGGAATTCCAGGGATTTACTTGTCTATGTCTTCTTCCATTCGATCTTTTAGGTCCCGAACTCGACTTGACCTCGACGGTTATGCTATGATGCTATTAAAGCCTATATGCGATGTATAGACTCTTGCAACCATGACATATTTACTTACTTGAGTATAAACATAATTTTTTTCTAAAATAAAAAGAAAGGAAATGATTAATTCCACAAAAGAAAAAAAAAAGAAAGAAGTCTGTTTTCACGAGGTACAACTAGAAATTCCTATTTATTTGTTACTGAATCGACCATAGACCAATTCCACTTTTATTGGGGAGTATTTAATACATCCATAATTCTGAGCTTCATGTTACTCCTCCCAAGAGCCATGTCAGACCCAAGGCATCCCAATTCCATTAAATGAGATGACAGTTTCTCATTCCAAAACTGTAAAATCAGAATTTCGATCAAATCACACATCGCAGTATACTAAGCCTTCTAATTGTTTAAGAGGTTTATCTAAAAGATTGGCGATATAACTAGGAAGACGTTTCAAATACCACACATGAGTTACTGGGCATGCCAGTTTGATGTAGCCCATTTGATATCTTCGTATCCGAGAATCAACAAATTCGACCCCGCATTGTTCACAAAATTTTGGTTCCTCTTTTTCATCTCCAATTACTCGATAATTTCCACAAGCACAAATTCCACTTTTTATAGGCCCAAAAATTCTTTCACAAAATAATCCATCTTTTTCAGGTTTATTAGTTTTGTAATGAAAAGTATAGGGTTTTGTAACCTCTCCAACAATCTCTCCATTAGGTAGGATTTTATTAGTCCAAGCACTTATTTGTTGAGGCGAAACTGATCCAATTCGGAGTTGTTGATGTTTATACCGATCGATCATAGAAGAAAAATTCTGATTCATTCCGATTAAACTTCCTTCCTATTAATCTGGAAGTTCTTCTCAGATATAAGGAAATGTTTCAGTTCCAGAGCCAAAGATCGTAGTTCTCGAACGAGCAATCGAAAAGATTCTGGAGCATCCTCAGGTTTAAGTATTGTTCGTCCACTGATCGTAGTACCAAGCACTTCTTGGCGAGCTCTAATATGATCCGATTTATAAGTAAGCATCTCTTGTAAAATATGAGAAACACCAAATCCCTCTAGAGCCCAAACCTCCATTTCTCCTACCCGTTGTCCCCCTTGTTTGGCTCTTCCTCTAAGGGGTTGTTGTGTAACAAGTGCATAATGACCACTGGAACGTCCATGTATTTTATCAGCAACTTGATGAATTAATTTCAAGATATAAGGCTTTCCTATTATAACAGGCTGCTCAAAAGGATCTCCCGTTCTTCCATCAAATATTCTACTTTTTCCCGGGCATTCGGGTTCAAATACCCACGGATTTGCTGTTTGCTTACCGGCTTCATATAATTCAGAAAATACTAGTTTTCTAGAAGCCTCTTGTTCATATCTCTCATCAAAAGGTGCTACTCGATAATGTTTATCTAGCAGACTTCCCGCTAACCCGAGTGAGCATTCAAATATCTGTCCTACATTCATTCGTGAAGGTACTCCTAATGGGTTGAAGACCATATCAACAGGTCCTCCATCTTGCAAATAAGGCATATCTTGTCTAGGCAAAATTTTGGAAATGATGCCTTTATTTCCATGTCTTCCAGCGACTTTATCCCCCACTTTGATTTCACGTTTCTGTAAAATATATACGCGAATTGTTTCTGGATTATAACTGGAACCCCCTTTTTTCTGGATCCATCTCACATCAATAACTCGACCCCTACCACCTGTAGGTAGTTTTAGACAAGTTTCCTTTGAAGTAGATACCTGAATGCCAAGTATAGCTCGTAATAATCTATCTTCAGGGGCATACGATGATTCTTTCGCCAATTGAGGCGTTAATTTACCTATTAAAATATCGCCTGTCTCTACCCAAGATCCCAGCATCACAATTCCGTTTTTATCTAAATTTCGGAGTAAATGGGCTTCCAGATGCGGTATTTCGTTAGTGATCCTTTCAGGGCCTTGGCTTGTCACATGAGTCTGAATTTCGTATTTCCGTATGTGAAAAGAAGTATAAACATCTTCATATACCAGACGTTCGCTAATGAGTACCGCATCTTCAAAATTGTAGCCTTCCCATGGCATATAAGCTACTAATATGTTTTTGCCCAAGGCGAGTTCGCCACCAACTGTAGCGGCACCGTCCGCCAAAACTTGTCCCCTTTTAATGCATTTTCCTCGCTGAACCTGAGTTTTTTGATGCATACAGGTATTTTTGTTGGAACGTTGATACATAACTAATGGAATGCTTACAGTATAACCATTCCCCGATAAAATAATCTTGTCAATGTCGGTATAAATTATCTTTCCCTCGTGTTCGGCTATAGCAGGAACCCCCGAATCAAGAGCAACTTGGCGTTCCAATCCAGTTCCAACAATGCACTTCTCGGAACGAGCAAGCGGCACTGCTTGACGTTGCATATTCGAACTCATTAAAGCCCGATTCGCATCATTATGCTCGATAAAAGGAATGAGAGAAGCTCCAATAGAAAAATATTGGAAGGGGAAAAAACTTCGAAGACGCACCTGTTCCCATGCAATAGTCAGGAATTCTTGACGGTATCGAGCTGGAACAACCTGTTCTTCCCGAGCACCTCGATTCAGCGCCAAACAATTTCCTGCCGCTATCATATAGTATTCATCCCTATTTGGTGATAAATAAAGCATCCGTACTTTTTTTGATCTCGCAGAGATTTCATAAAACGGGCTTTCTAAAGACCCCAAATGGCCAAGCTTGGCATGAATTGTTAAGGATCCGATAAGTCCGACATTGATTCCTTCAGACGTGTCAATTGGGCAAATGCGTCCATAGTGACTAGGATGGATATCTCGTATACGAAAACTAGCAGTTCGCCCTGTCAATCCTCCAGGACCCAAATAACTCGATTTTCTCCCATGAACTATTTGTGTCAATGGATTAGTTCGATCCAAAACTTGAGATAAGGGGTGTAATCCGAAAAAGGATTCATAAGTGGTTGTTAATGGAGTTGAAGTTACCAAATTTTGAGGGGTCGGTATCAATTTATGCCTAATTGCTCCACATATAGTTCCTCTAACCACATTTTCTAAACGAATCAGAGCCAATCCGAATTGATCTTGTAAGAGATCCGCTACAGAACGAATACGCTTATTTTTTAAATGATTCATGTCGTCAAGTGTACCCATTCCAAATTTCATTCCAATCAAATGATCCGCGGCTGCCAATATATCTCGCGGTAACAAAAATGTATTGTTATGAGGTATATCAAGATTCAGTCTCTGGTTCATATTTAGTCGACCAATCCTTCCTAATTCACATCTTTGTTGAAAAAATTTCTTTTGTAATTCCTTACATAAGGATTCAGAAAATATCTGGACCTCCGCCTATACAAGTAAATTGTTGATAAAACTCCAAAATGGCATTTTCCCTTGACCCAATTTTTTTTTTTTCCTTATCGCTCAGGAAAGACAAGAAAATCTCGGGGTAGCACACGTTCTCTAGAATTTCTCTTAGATTCAAACCCATAGCTGATGATAGAACTAAAATAGATATTTTCTGTTTCCTACTCACACGAGCCCATATCCTTGCTTTTTTATCAATCTCTAATTCTATTCTTCCCCCCCAATCTGATATTATAGTGCCGGTATAGACCGAAATTCCGTTATGGTTCAATTCGGACCGGTAATAGATACCAGGGCTTTGCAATATTTGATTGATCACAATTCTGTAAATTCCATTTACTATAGAAGTTCCCAGGGAATTCATTAGAGGAATGTTTCCAATAAAAATGGTTTGTTCTTGCATATCCCTACTGTTCTTCCAAATTAATCCCCCCGATACATATAATTCAGAAGAATATGTGAGTGATTCATATATAGCATCTCTTTCTTTTATCGATGGTTCTACTAATTGATATGTTTCCACAAATAATTGAAATTCAATTTCTTGATCTCTATCTTCAATTTTTGGAAACTTATAAAGTTCTTCTGCTAAGCCCTGATCAATGAACCTACAAAATCCTTCAAATTGTATCTGATTAAATCCAGGTATTGTAGACATTCCCCCATTTCCATCCCCAAGCATTTTTAATTTCCCATTTATTGAAAAAAAAAATCCCATTATTGGATCGTTTTTCATCCAATTATATGGATCGATCAGCACTGATGGAATTGCTATTCGGTTTACAGAATCACATAAAATTTTATCTAACTCCATATATGAATATATATGAATATGGAATGTCTGAAATACGTATGAACGGAGGAATAAAGTAAAGCGAATTTGGATTTTCTACTCAAATTGGAATTTGCAACAGATACAACTGGAAAAGAATTGAGAAATTCCACTTAACTTAGACTTATGGAATTTTCTATTTTATATAGACTAACAAAAAGGGATTCAATTTCTACTATTATTTATGATATTACATATTCCAATACAATTAGATACCAGTGAAATACATAATTCGTGATTTTATCTCTTCGATGAGATAAAAATCCAATAGTTAGAAACAATATAAAATTGTTTTTTTAACACTTAGCTTTTTTGCTTTTTTTTTTTTTCAGAGATATTTTTTTTTTATTTTAATAGAGTTTGTTGAAGCGCAGAAGAAGGCTTTATTAAGCATACGCGGATAGAACTATAGCTACCTATCTATATATATGTCTTTCCTTGTATTGCGGGTCTATTCTGTACAGCGCATGGCGTGTTCTAGCAAAATATCGATTTTCTATAGGAATCATAAACAGATAAGATATCTGATTAGCGGTATACGTGTAATAATTTATGTTCTGGGGTTTACATATACTCATAATTGTTGTTATAATTGAAATGGATAAGGCTTTTTTTTTATTGATTTTTTTTATTGAATTATTGAAAAGAATCAATACTGGATAGTTAGATATCCATTTTGATTTTCTTATATAATTATAATTCGGGAAATACAATTTTAGATTCAAATTCGAGAATCGTTCATGAATTTTCATTCAATAGTTAACGGTTCCAATTTGTCCTGAATTTTGGCTTTTGTCACTGAAAATTCACATTTAATTTTTCCTTTCAATAGAAAGGAGAAAGAATTCAGATAGTGCGTGTTTTGACATACTATAGAAAAGTAATCAAAGAGATGGATCCAATCCAAAAAAAGAAGGATTTTTTTTAGTTTTAGGAAAGGGATTCAGATTAAGAAAAATGGGATTCAAGATACAATTGCAAAAAAAAGAAGTTTAGTAAGAAAAAACAAAGAAGGGGGAGGATATTTTCTTCTATTTTTGATTTCTATTTTCTATTGCCTTGGCGACATGGCCGAGTGGTAAGGCGGGGGACTGCAAATCCTTTTTCCCCAGTTCAAATCCGGGTGTCGCCTGATCAACAAAAGAGGGGAAATACCTTATTCTGGTTTGCTGATAGATTGTCCCCAATAGAAACAGCGGAGGAAAAAGACTCGTGATATTTCCAAGAGCGCCGCTACTTATTTTGATTTTGTTTGCCCTTAATCTTTCCCGATTCTACTAGCACTCATATAAGAACTTCTTATAATTAATTGAATTAGATTTTTTGGATTGTTTTATCAATGGTATTGGACAAAATCTTTTTTTTTTACTCTGCACCAGCGATAATAATATTATTATTAGTGACTATTATTATTAATAGTCACTATTATTAGTGAAAAATAATGGAAAAAAGTGAACAATACTAGCAAAATTCCTTCATATTCATAGAGATAGGGGACATAATTCACATGGATATAGTAAGTCTCGCTTGGGCTGCTTTGATGGTAGTCTTTACATTTTCCCTTTCACTCGTAGTATGGGGAAGAAGTGGACTCTAGGGATACTACTAATTGATCTAGGGATACTACTAATTGAGTTGAGAAATGCAACTCTATCAATTCTTTTATAGATCGTTCCGCAAAGACTTTTAAATTTAACTATTTTAAATTTTAAATTGAACAATTTATAGTGAAATATTGAAATTGAATTCAATAATTGAATTCAATTTCAAAATTCTATTCGATTCGATATGAATAATATTTGAATAATACCCTTTTAATCATAATCAAATAAATATTTTAATGATTCCAGTGTTCATAGTTCAAAAGTAAAAAGAATACAAATGATAGGAAAGTTATTCCAACCGAATTCTTCCTAAATTCTTTATTATATTATGATAAACCGGCTCTTATCAGAGTTATATATGGATAATAAGGAACAGCGGGACCTTTTTTACTTTTTATTTGTTTGCCTTTTTCTGGTTCAAAGACAAAAGAAAGTAGTTCTTTTTTTAGTTATTTAAAAGTTATTAAATTAAGATTTTCTACGGGAAATAAAATAGACATAGTGATTCTCTAAGGGGATACTCCGCATACTAAGATATTTTCTTGGAGAAGTCACATATTGCGTACTTAGTACTTAGTTTAGTATTTTTTTTTATTATTTTCGTTTTATAAATTTATAAATTCGATTTATGCTATACTTTATTGACTTGACTCATTTCATATTATGATTCAAAGATTTCAAATTGGCGAGGTTTACTAATCCTTTTCTTTTCGTCGAAATCTGAAAAAACTCCTTTCCTTGGATGATTTGTCAACTGTTCAATCAATGGAATGCTAAAAAAAGATTTCTTGATTTTCTTTTATTAATACATACCCCGACTATTCTTTTTTTTTCTTTTCATTGATTTGATTATTTCAATGGATTCCGGGATTCATATTGACAATAATAAGAAATCCAGGAATTAGAATCATAAGAGTAAGAGGCGCCTTTCAACTATTCCAGATTAATTATTAATTGGAACCAACACAAATCAAACATATGAAAAAAAGAAATCCAATTTGAACCTTATCTACATTTCATATAGATAATTAATATCTATTGTCTAGATATCTATCTATATATGAAGATGACATTCTAGATTGATCCATATTAAGCCCAGTACCACTTTATATACTAGTATACTAGAATAACAAAAATAGATAGTATGGTAGTAAATATATTACTTTCTACCATACTATCGGGTCTCATAGAATCCTGCTGATTCTAGTTCGCTCATTTCAGCTAAAACACAAAATTGGAATTATTTTCATTTTATTTCGTTAATTCTTGATATTGATAAGAACTAAGAAGTCAAGTTTCATTCAAATTAATCACTTTGACTAACAGTTTTTACATATATTATAAGTAAAAAAGCAGTAGGAACTAGAATGAACAGTGCAGTAGCAATAAATGCGAGAATATTTACTTCCATAATGTCATCGTTTCGTTTTTCTTTACTTCACAATAATTCGGGATTTAATCCCATAAGAGATGATAAATCTTTCGCCTCTAAATTCAATGGGATGAATTCCATCTCGATGATATCAAATCAGATCAATATCATGAATAACAATATCTGAACTCTCAAATCGATTTATCGTCGAGAATTGAATAGTATAACATAGAAAGATCATTTATTCATACCAAATCCAAAAATGTATTCCTGACCCAATCGAAAATTTTCTTACTTTGTTACTTTATTTATCATTCTTTTCCATTCTTTCTTTTCTATCTTTTCTATTCTTTTCTATAAAACTATCTCCTTCCTTATACAATCATCTGACTAAGTATCATCTAATCCTCTTTAAACTTACATAAGTTACAAACAAACAAAAAAAAGTGCGATAAAGATAAGTCCTAGTACAGTATAAAAAAAAAATTGAATATTCTACCAAATTTACTTTTTTATAGTTTGTTTTTTCTTCGGCATAAATCCTTAAAAAAGATTATCGATTTCCTCTCTCTATAAGAGAGGCAGGGTCCTTATTTGATTTTTCTTTTATTAATATACTCTTTACTTGATTGAATTAGGAATGGGATCCATATTCCATATAATATATCAAAACTTCAGTGTACAATTTGAATGAGATAGATTGTTTCAAATAATTGAGGTTACACAAAATCAGAGCCAAAAAAGAAAAAGAAGAGACTTTTCCGATTAAAAGGATTTTATCAAAAGAATTTAAGTCATTTTGTACCGTACAAATAAGAATTCCATTTGTGTATGTGCTACCGGGAAAGATAGGGTACTCGATTCGATTTCATTATACGGATCGGGAGGAATCGAAAAGGCAAAATTCAGTGAGGTAGCTCTTGGAATCCTGAAGATGATGCTACCAATAATTGTACTAATCCACATGTGTCTTTATCCATCTCTATCGATACTAGTTGAAGAAATGAAATGAAAATGACCATATTTGTATTTGCTTTGATGAAAAACGAAAATAAAGAAAATAAATTATATAAAATAATATTAATATTAAGGATCCACTTTGGGAATGAAATTCTGCTATTTGTACCCCTTATTACAGATTATAGAAAATGAAGAGATGAATTGATGTATTTTTTTTTATTGGATTATTGGTTATTTGTCGGGACTGACGGGGCTCGAACCCGCAGCTTCCGCCTTGACAGGGCGGTGCTCTGACCAATTGAACTACAATCCCAGGGAAACGAAATACAGCATACATATTCTTCTGATTTCATTCAAACACTTTCTGTTTAGATTTTAAATTGGAATCGCCTCGTTGTAACAGAGTGCGAGTGGTAGGTAATATTGATATCCACACGCATATATATTTTAGTGATACTGGCACGAATTACTAGTTATCTTTTCGTTATTTCAAATAAATCGTTATTTCAAATAAAAATCGCAAAATCAATTGATAATCAACCTTTCAATAAAAAAAAAAAAAGACTCTTTTTTCTTTCTACTTTTTTTCTTAGACTTTCTACTTACAAATCCTGATATGAATCTAGATCGTCAGAAAGATCATAATTTGTGGTAAAAAAAGAAAGCAAATCAAATAAATAACAAATAAATAAAAATAAATAACAAGTAGAGCAGAAATTTTTTCTTCTTTTTTTTTTATCAGACATTTTGAAAGAACAAAGGGGTTATATCATTTCATGGTGGATCAGTGAATTATTGGGCCGAGCTGGATTTGAACCAGCGTAGGCATATTGCCAACGAATTTACAGTCCGTCCCCATTAACCGCTCGGGCATCGACCCAGGAAGAAAAAATTCCAGACTTCGAACGAATCCCCCATCAACTTCCTTTCGTAATACCCTACCCCCAGGGGAAGTCGAATCCCCGCTGCCTCCTTGAAAGAGAGATGTCCTGAACCACTAGACGATGGGGGCACATTTGCCCGATCGTCAGCATATTATACTCATAGTATGAACAGTTTTTTGAAATTGTCAATAGAATAAATTTTATTCGGTTTTTCTATATTATTATATTCTAATAATATAGAAAAAAATAGATAAAAAAATCGAATAATATAGAAAAAATTAGATAGAATCTATTTACTTTACATAGATTTGATGTACAATCTATTTCTATAGATATAGATTATCTGCATGCTGGTTCATTTCGGAATTGAATCAAATGGGCCCTTTTAACTCAGTGGTAGAGTAACGCCATGGTAAGGCGTAAGTCATCGGTTCAAATCCGATAAGGGGCTTTGTCCTTTTTTTTTCATAAAACTCCCCCGGGAGTATTTCTATTTGAAGGGGTATTCCATTTGAAGGGGGAATAGAGATATTGTTATTATTTGTAATAAAATTTGTAATAAATAAGGTAAGAAACTCTATAATTCTAATAAATAGAATTCTTCTAAATTCAAAATTAAATTAGAAGGTTAACATTATAATGATTTATACTCGAATTTAGAGTATACTAATATAGTAATTATAGTTATATAGTAATTATAGTTATAAAATTGAACATTTTTTTATTATATTAAATATTATATTAAAATGAATACTGATGAATAATGATACGTTGGCTCTTAAATCGTCAAACTTTCCTATTTTATAAGAGTTCAATCAAATCAAGTGTAAAGATTAGATTAGAAACCAACAAAAGAAAAAGTAAGTGGACCTAACCCATTGAATCATGACTATATCCACTATTCTGATAGTCAAATTCGATATAGATGAAATTGGAACAGTAGATCCGCTTTTTTCTTTCATTTTCCTATTTCTTTGGACTCAAAAAAAAAATCTGTCGATATTTCTGATTCAATCTTTTTGTTCCTAGTTATCTAGTTATTCTATAGGACTCAATTACTATTTCCTTCCTCCATTCCACAGAAAAGTTTATTCGAAGTCACAATATAAAACATATAAGGGAATTCAAAAAATCTTTCTTAACTATCTTTCTTTGATTCCAGAACACAATTTATATTGATATTTATATCTATATAATATATAAGATTAATAGGTGCGATAAAAAGACTTTCGTTTCATTTCAAATTTCCTATTATTTATTTAATATTGTATTGAATTTAATAATAGAAAAATGCACTCTCCTTTTTCTTTTCTGACAGATAACAGATATAAAATAAAGTAAATAGAAAAAAGGTTCGAAGTGTCTTTCGCGCTTTGACCTGTGAAAGGGCGTATTCCGGGGTTTTTTCTTCAGATGAAGAAAAAAGAAATATAAGAAAGACGACATTAAAATGAAAGAATACTAAAATGAAAGAATAAAGTATAAAATAAGAAAAGTATATGATATGGTA
>CM045913.1:7861017-7871017 GCA_025169955.1 Salix arbutifolia
TTTTAATATAAGATTTTAATATAAGAATAAGAATATAAGAATAAGAGAAAATAAAATATATATTTTCTACTGTCTGTACCTGTGTATCATTTATTCTATTCCTATGAAATACCAGATAAAAATAAAAAGTAAGGATCTTAGAAGGGAAGGGGTATAATGAAATTCATGAAATTCTTCGATTGTGTCTTCCCACAGAACTAATCCTTTTATTTGACTGATGGAGACAACAAATAATTAGTTATAACAAATTAATATAATTATAAGAAATAAAATAATTATAAGAAAGAAAAATATAACAAATAATAAATAATAAAAGAAAAGAGCATGCTCTTATCTTATTCGAATATTTTATTCGAAACGCCTTGTGATCTTCAACCAATTCTGCGCTTCAATATAATTTCCAGGAGTAAGCGCTATAGCTTGTTTCCAATACTCCGCGGCTTGATTAAACCAAGCCTCCGCAATTTCAGAATCTCCCTGCCGAATGGCCTGTTCTCCTCGGTCGGAATAGGCGAGTAAATGCCTTCCCTTAGAACCGTACTTGAGAGTTTCCTAACTCATACGGCTCGATAGTCAATTCTTTTGATGTCCCATTTTTTTTTTTCGAGTTAATCAAAAGAGGTTAATTACATGAGTTTCAAACTTTTTGTTTTATCTTTTCTCCCACCTTCAAAAGAATAAAGCGTAGGTGTTCTACACAATTTTCTGCAAGGTAACTATCTCGGTTTCATATAGAAATTTCTATTTATATAGAATCTTTGAAAAAGACCTTCTCTCATAAGAAAGAAAAGGCTTACTATCTTTGGGATCTGATGCTACACCGCTGCTCAATACTTTAGGGGGTCGACTCCATTACATAAGTGGATTCCTAGCTTTTGTCTCATATTATGACATTAAGTAAGCAGTTCTTATTGTATCGGCAAAAATTTCGCTAATTGATCTTTACGGTGCTTCCTCTATCAATTAGATCCTTTATCCATAGAATAAAGTATCTAGGCATATTTCTTTTTTCATATTTCGATTTCTATGAAGTTTATTTCTTTGCTACAGCTGATAAAAATCGTTGTTTTGGACGATGCCATATGTAGAAAGCCTATTTTTTTTTTTATTTTTTTTACTAGTAGATTTTGCTCTTTCTTTCCTTTTTCTTTCTATAGTGTAGATAGTCGCACGTAATGACAGATTACGGCCATATTATTAAAAGCTTGTGGTAAGAAAGGGTTTCGTTCTAATGCCCGAAAATAATATTCCAAAGCTTTTGTGTGTTCTCCATTACTTGTGTGAATAAGGCCTATATTATAGAGTATATAACTTCTATCATAGGGATCGATTTCTAGTCGCATAGCTTCATAATAATTCTGTAAAGCTTCCGCATAATTTCCTTCGGATTGAGCAGACATCCGTTACGGTCGTTATTCGATTCAAAGAATCTCCGTTCCAGAACCGTACGTGAGGTTTTCATCTCATACGGCTCCTCCCTTATGTGCATAATAAGCCTAATACATAGAATCAAAAAGGAGTGAAATATTCTCATTATGAACTGAGCGGGGCTAGTGTTTTTACAAGAAATCTCTAGCCAACCTTCCTGCAAAAGATCGTTTCTTAACATCCAAGATGTTGGTACTAGATAAAAATATAAAAATGTTACGTTAACTCCAACAATTTCTTTGTCCTCAACATCCCTTAATTTCTAGGAATTAGTCACTTCAACAGTCTTCGATGGTTATATGGGTATCCAAAGCACGAATGAGATGGATATTTGTTGTCCCAACCATTCTTCTTAGTCCCGATCCCAATAAGGAAAAGGGGAAATTTAGAGCAAAGTTTTCGTGTTGTTGATTCCTAAGCGTAGTGCTTCTTCCTCTATGCCGCCTAGTGGTACTAGTGGAGCAGTATTAACCTGCAATACATAACCCATAGCCATAGGTGTAACCTTTTCGCTCAATGCTAGAATCGACAATTGAAACATCTGAGGCTGCATTAATCGGGGATACACGACAGAAGGAATGTTTTTTTAGAAACTTCACCTTCAATAAACGTAGAGTTTTTTTCAAATCTTTCTATCCCGGCTAATGTGTCTTTCTCCTAAAACTCGACGCGGTAAATAAAAGAAATCAAATCACACCATCTCTGTAATAAGTAAATGCCTCTTTTTCTCCTGAAGTTGTCGGAATTATTCGTAATAAGATATTGGCTACAATTGTAAAGGTCTTATCAATCAAATTTCCAGTTATCCGGGATCTAGGCATAGGTAGCAATCCATTTTAAAATTTCTTTTAATTACCTCTCGTTAGAAAACGATCCTACAAAAAAAGTAATTATACAGTACGAAATAACATAAAAACAGACTTAACTCATAAAAAAAGATAGACCGCGTGTTCGAGTCGTTCCAATCCCGTTATTTTAGCCGGTATAGATATCAGAAAAAGACGGGAACGTCATCTTCGCAAACAGCAAACATAAATAGATATATATCTTTATTGTTTATTGTTTTTAAGAAAAAGTTTTTCACAAAAAAAAAAAATTTCTTTATCCCCCTAGCCCCGAAGGAAAAGTCTTTCTTTGATTAAATGATTAAAAGTTTTCTATTTTTTATAGTTTATAGTTAGAATTAATTGTACGTACCGTACCTATCCAACATCTAATCTAATATATATGATACTAAATTCTATATGATAATAAATACAGTTGGAATAATTACATCAATAGTTGCAGTGACAGTTATCTTCATTCTCAAATCGGGATTGACTCGCGATTCACTCGCTTTCGGGGCCATAATCATTATCCTAATCATTATGTAGGAGAGATGGCCGAGTGGTTGAAGGCGTAGCATTGGAACTGCTATGTAGGCTTTTGTTTACCGAGGGTTCGAATCCCTCTCTTTCCGCACCTTCACCTAATTTATCAATGTTACTGAAATGCTATTGACCGCAATATATCAAATCACCTAACAATGGATACCCTTATTCCAAGAGTTCTATCTTTCTTTGATATGGATTCTCTATTCCTAATTTCTGTGGAACAGAAAATACGAGTGGACAAGGAATGAAAATGCCCCTATCATTCTAGGATATATCAATGGGATAAAAATCCCCCAAGAAAACCCATACCTTTTGTCTCTTTACTTAGGTGACAGGGGACAAAATTGTTCGAACCCTTGTTATTTTAGTTAGGTTTAAGTCTGACGAGAATAATATTCTACAACTAACAATTCATTTATTTTCAAGCCAATCCATTTACTATCTATTATGTGATTGACCAATCCTTTATATTGGAATGGGTGAAGAGTCAAATGTTTTGGCAATTCCTCCTGGGGGAATGAATCAAGAGAATTTTGAATCATAACTCTAGATTTTTGTTCATCCTTCGCTGTAATAATATCGCGGGGTTTGCAGCGATAACTTGGTATATCTACTATACGATCATTAACTAAAATATGTCTATGGTTAACTAATTGGCGGGCTCGAGGAATAGTTGACGCCATACCTAATCGAAAAAGGATGTTATCCAAACGCATTTCAAGTAATTGTAGTAAAACCTGACCTGTTGACCCTTTGGCTTTTGCGGCGATACGAACGTATTTAAGCAATTGTCGTTCTGTAAGACCATAATGAAAACGCAATTTTTGTTTTTCTTCTAAACGAATACGATATTGAGATTTTTTACCGGCGCGCGATTGATTTCTAAGATCGCTCCCGGCTCTAGGCCTTTTACTAGTTAGTCCCGGTAAAGCCCCCAGACGGCGTATTTTTTTGAAACGAGGCCCTCGGTAACGTGACATAAAGACTCCTTATTTTCTTTATTTTATTGAAATTTCATAAACCTAAATTAAAACTGAACTAAAGGATAAATATGATAAATGAGGCAAAATCTACTGAAGTATTATACTACAAAAAATACTGATATACTACAAATGAGATGGATTCTATCAATATCCGGACCTTATTGTATATATACAAAGTATACACAAAGAATGTATATAGAATAAAAAAAAAAATAGAAAAAAAAAGCCAGCTATCGGAATCGAACCGATGACCATCGCATTACAAATGCGATGCTCTAACCTCTGAGCTAAGCGGGCTCACATAACAGAAATTGTACATGCACAGGAATTTAGTAAACTACTGGAACCTTAGCTATTCACTTTTCATTCGTAGTAATTAATAATTAAATTAAATGAATATAGAAAAATGAACTGAATATATAAAAAAAAAAGAAAAGAATTGACCGTTCGAGTATTCAAAATTGCACAATAAAAATGATTCGAAGAAAAACATATAGAATAAATGTGGTATATATGCATCTATATTGAATTATTGAATTGCGGATACAGAAATGATAGAATGATTTCTGATTAGACCAAATTAGGGGTCCAAAATAGATATGAAAGAGGCTAGACAAGAAATCAAATAAAATATTAAAATAAGAGGAAACACTATTCTAGGAATATAGGAATATAGGAATCGGTATCTAATGACTTTAACAGTTCCAGTAGAATAGAATAGAAATGAAAGAAAAAAGGGAATGACATAATAACATAATAATAAGATCTGAATCTCAAAACACAAAACAAAGAGGGGATATGGCGAAATTGGTAGACGCTACGGACTTAATTGAATTGAGCCTTAGTATGGAAACTTACTAAGTGATAACTTTCAAATTCAGAGAAACCCCGGAAAAAAAAGGGGCAATCCTGAGCCAAATCCTATTTTTCGAAAACAAACAAAGGTTCATAAAGACAGAATAAGAATACAAAAGGATAGGTGCAGAGACTCAATGGAAGTTGTTCTAACAAATAGAGTTGACTGCGTTGCATTAGTCAAGTACAAGTAAGGGAATCCTTCTGCTAAAGTGAAAATTCCAGAAAAAAAGAAAGGTAAAGTAAAGTATAACCCTATATACATAATACATAGGCATACGTACTGAAATACTATCTCAAATGATTAATGACAACCGACCCAAATCTGTATTTTTTTCTATGTTATATGAAAAATGAAATAATTAATAATTCAAATATCAAATAATAATAAAAAAAAAAAACATTGCTTTGATTTGAATCGATTCCAAGTTGACGAAAGGATCGAATATTCATTGATCAGATCATTCACCCCAGAATCTGCTGATTAATTGGACGAGAGTAAAGATAGAGTCCCATTCTACATGTCAATATCGACAACAAAGAAATTTATAGTAAAAGGAAAATCCGTCGACTTTAGAAATCGTGAGGGTTCAAGTCCCTCTATCCCCAAAAAGGGGCCCACTCGACTCCCTAATTGTTTATCTTATTCTCTCTTTTCGTTAACGATTCAAAATTCGTTATCTTTCTCATTTATTTTTCTCATTTATTCGAGTTTTTCACAAATGTATCCGGGCTGCATTTTTTCTTTTCATTTCTTTTCACAAGTTTTGTGATAGATAGGATAGACATCCAAACGAACTTCTTTGAGTAAAACAAGGAATCCCTTTTAAAATAAAATTGGAATGATTAACAATGATAAGACTTTAGAATAGCTTTAGAATATCTTTTTGTCTTTTTTTTTTTTATTGACTTTTATTGACATAGACTCAAGTCATTTACTAAAATTAGAAAGAAGGCGCGTCGGAAATGGTCGGGATAGCTCAGCAGGTAGAGCAGAGGACTGAAAATCCTCGTGTCACCAGTTCAAATCTGGTTCCTGACACATGATAAATTTGTTTAGAAGTATCTATTCTACAACTTAATTAAATTAATTGATATAGATGGTATAGATCGACATACAGATTAATAATATAGTTAATAATATAGACCATGATACATACTTATCTAGGTGTCTGGAGATATAGCCTTTTTCGATTTTTAGATGAGTAAAAGGTATACAAAAAAAGTATATTAATATAAATATAAAGTATTAAGGGTATGTAAAAAAAAAAAAAAGAATTCGACTATACTTTTATCTTTCCTCTTTTTTTTATTTGTCCAGAATGCGTGTCCTCTCGGTCAAAAAATGAATACTTGATATAAATTTAAAAGGGTAAATTAATTGCGTACAAGACTTCTAAAGAAAAGTCTAGTCTAGAGTCTAGAGAAGGGTGGGAATATACAAGATTCATCTCGGATACAGTACAAATAGAATCGGATCTCCTTTTATTTCTTATTTCTTTGTTTTTTCTTTCATATTCTATTTCTTTATTGACTTTATATAGCTCATCTAAGGGATGTGCGCAGTACAAAGTTCATGATGCAGAATTCGCTTAGTTCGCCCTATTAGCTCGGCTCGCCCGAACTAAATATCTTCAAAATTGGAGAATCTCTAATTGTATTGTCTTTTTTTTTTTAGTCTATATAATATGAATGAGACTTCAATGACTCGCTGGATCTAAATGCTAAATGCTATAAGAGAACGAGCAAATATTCCTTGAATATCTGGAATTGTAACACTAAAATAAGTTTCTTATTATTCAATGAGCATCTTGAATTTCATAAAAATTGGGAGCAATATAATCTTTACGTAAAGGCCACCCTATCCAACTTTCCGGCATTAAGATACGTTTCAGACGCGGATGATTATCATAAGAGATTCCCAACATATCATAAGATTCTCTTTCTTGAAAATCCGCACTTTTCCAAACCCAGAAAACAGATGGAATTCTAGGATTCTTCCTCGGAGCAAATACTTTTATACATACTTCTTCAGGTTGATCTAAAATACCATATTCTATTCTCGTAAGATGATATATACTAGCTAACAGCCCGCCCGGTGCTACATCATAGGCACATTGGGAACGCAGATAGTTGTAACCATATACATATAGAATGACAGCAATGGAATGCCAATCCTCGGGCTTTATTTGTAAAGTCTCTATTCCTTGGTAATCAAAGCCCAAAGATCTATGAACTAGCCCATGTTTGACCAGCCAAGCAGACAGAGGACCCCGCATATTTTTTCTCTCTCCCCCATTTTTATTTGGATAAGTATTTCCTATTTCCGATGAAATTTAGGAAGATTCACTTGCTTCTGTACAAAGGAGTCCTTCCTCTAATTTACTAATTCAGAGGACGATACTGACTTTTTGTATTTGAAAAAGGCTTCAGGAGCTATTTTTGAAGTAGACGGCGGTTGATAGAGTAATCCCTGATCATAATTTCCAGTATTAGTAGTGCGTCCAATATGAAACTTGTGATTGGTAGTAAAACACCGATTCCCCTGTTGAGACCTAATTCGATCTTCATAAATCTCTCGAGAGATTTTTTTACGAAGTTTTGTTATAGCATCTATAATCGCCTCCGGTTTAGGAGGGCAGCCCGGCAAGTAGACATCTACAGGAATTAGCTTATCGACTCCCCGAACAGTACTATAAGAATCCGTACTGAACATTCCCCCTGTAATTGTACATGCTCCCATAGCAATAACATATTTTGGTTCCGGCATTTGTTCATATAATCTCACTAAAGAAGGAGCCATTTTCATAGTTACTGTGCCGGCTGTTAAAATCAGGTCCGCTTGTCTAGGACTAGATCTTGGTACTAGCCCATAACGATCAAAGTCGAATCGTGAACCTATTAATGAAGCAAATTCAATGAAGCAACAACTGGTACCATAGAGAAGCGGCCATAAACTGGAGAGTCTTGACCAATTTGAAAGATCATTTGATGTAGTTGAAATAACTGAAATTGGGGTTGTTCGATCAAGTAAGGGAAACTCAATGGAATTCATAACTGTCTCAATGTTCTTTTTTTTTTGTTTTCATTATTATTGTCGGAATATTCAAGAGCTAAGACCATTCTAATGCTCCTTTTCGCCATGCATAAACTAAACCAACAATTAGGATAAGCACGAAAATTAAAGCTTCTATAAATACGGATACCCCCAATACATCGAAACTCATTGCCCATGGATAAAGAAAAACCGTTTCAACATCAAAAACAACAAAAACTAGAGCAAACATATAATAACGGATTCGAAATTGTAACCAAGCATCGCCCATTGGTTCTATACCGGATTCATAACTAGAAAGTTTCTCTGGTCCTTTTCTAATTGGGGCTAAAAGGCCCGAAATTAGAAATGCCAAAATAGGAATAACACTTGATATTATTAGAAATGCCCAGAAAATATCATATTCGTAAAGCAGAAACATGGGTGCACTCCTATGAATGTAGAAAATATACTAGATTATTCGAGTCGAATTGAAATTCATTTTCAACTCATTCATAACTGTTTAGTCAAAATAACAATTTATTTTGATTGAACTGCTTAGTTTTGTTTGCTGTGGTACATGTATCATTTCAAGATTCATCGACTTGAATTGTTCCATTTACTTCAATTTTATTTTTATTTCGATATCAATTATAAATATATATTGATCTTGCTCTTATACTTTATACAAATAAGACTCTTTTCTCGATTTTTCATCTCACTTCGGATTCTCTATAAAAATCTATAAAAAAAAAGAATTCAAAAGAATTCAAAATAGAATTTTGAATAAAATACTAATTAAATAAAATACCAATCCATCTAAAATCTATATAAAAATAGAAAATACTATATTCTATATGTAATATAGTACCTCCACCTATATAATATAAAAATAAAATATAATAATAAATAATAATAATATTAAACATTAATGGAATAGGATCTTATATTAACTAAATTCTACTTCTATTCTATATATTCTATTTCTATTCTCTATATTCTACTTCTATATTCATTTAGAAATTTATATAAATATATTAATTAAAATTAATTCAATTATTAATATTAATTCAATAATATTAATTCAATTTATTAATTATTCAATTTAGCAATTCAATGTTAGGGCAATAAAAGACTCCTTTCTTTTATTGCTATACCTTACCTAGTATAGCAATATAAAGAAGAGCCCATTTTACAATGTTAAATGTTAATAATGAAAGTTAATAAAGATCCTAATTTTTCAAACTCCAGCTTGTCTATAAATAGAGTAAGTCGTTTTTAAATCCGTGTAACTTACGAGTAGATTTGATTTTTGTTGAGTTAGGTTGGAATTTGTTTTTAAATTTAAATGAGTTCGTGTCATGATTTTGACTCCAAAAATTCATTAGGCTTAGGCGGGTATCCCAAAGACAAAGAAAAAAAGTATCACTAACTCTTTTTGATTGCGGATAGGAAAAGGGAAAATTCCTAATGTAATTGACTTAGCTAATGTAATTGACTTAGGAAAGAAAATTGGGTTTGTTTAGCCAAGACAAGATAAAAAAAAATAGCTATTGGTTCTATTGAAGTGCACTTTTTTTGATTTCGGCTTTATACTCTATCCTGAATGATTCCTGCGAGCAAGCTTATGAGAATGCTTTTTTTTTCGTTTTTCGATAAACCAAGCAATTGCAAGCGGCTAGTTACAAACAATACAATAATGAAGAAATAAAAACTATACAATTTTTGTCTTTGTATTTGAATTTTATTTCATTTTTTTTAGGGCTATACGGACTCGAACCGTAGACTTTCTCGGTAAAACAGATCAAACTGATTATTCTCAAAATGATTCGAACTGTTTCAAAGACCCAACATGCATTTTTTTGCATTGGGCTCTTCCATTAACTGATATAAATAATCAGTTAGTCTACCATAATTCTCTTGACAAGAAGATAAGAAGATGGCTCCATGTGCTCTGATTTCTTATTTGGATTCCGATCTGAGAGCACTACCGAAGTGTTTCAAAGAAGGTTATCCTGACGTAGGTTTGCTTTTGGCTTAGATCAACCTAAGTTAAATGAAGTCTCCATCGCCCCCCTTTTATTTAAAAAATCCAATATGAAACTTCATACACCTTAAAGTTCATAAGATAGGACGAAAAAAGAATTTTTTGAGGTCTTTATACTCATTATGCCTAGCATTGAATAGAGTTAGTATTCCCCTTATCAATATCTTAAATCAATAATGGGTTCTATTGGTTGCCTAAAATCTAAAAATATAAATAGAAAAGGGGCACCTAAATTGGACCGAATCTTTTGTCAGGCTATTGTTCTCTTGTTCCCTAAAAG
>CM045913.1:7876017-7926985 GCA_025169955.1 Salix arbutifolia
AGTTTCGGGTCATGGGTCGGGCCAAGTATCACAACTTTTTCTACCCATCCTGTATATTGTCCTTTTCGTTCTATGTTGGAATAGAAAGTTATTAATAGACGAGATTTTCTGAAAAAGGTTCTTCCTAAGATTCCTATTAGAAAAGAAAGATTTCTTTTCTCGATGCGAATTTGACACAACATAATAAAGTCCTATTTTATTTATATTTTTTTATAATATTTATAATTATTTTATTTTTCATCGAATGACTATACATCTATTTCTTTTGATGTAAATAGCGGCAAGAAAGCTCTATGAAAAAATGTTGGTTCCATTCGCTGTTATCCAATGTGCAGTTAGAATACAGGTGTAGGCTAAGTAAATCAATGGATAATCTTGGTCCTCTTGAAAATACCAGTGTAAGTGAAGACCCGATTCTAAATGTTACAGAAAAAAACACCTATAATTGGAGTCATAGTGACAGTAGTAATGTTGATCATTTAGGCGGCGTTAGGGACATTCGGAATTTAAACGTGGATGACACTTTTTTAGTTTTAGGTAGGGATAATAAAAAAGACGGTTATTCCATATATTTTGATATTGAAAATCAAGTTTTTGGGATTGATAATAATCATTCTTTTTTGAGTGAATTAGAAAAAGAATTTTATAGTTATTGGAATTCTAGTTATTTAAATAAGGGGTCTAGGAGTGACGATTCCCACTATGATTATTCTATGTATGATAATAAATATAGTTGGAATAATTACATCAATAGTTGCATTGACAGTTATCTTCGTTCTCAAATCGGGATTGCTAGTTCTATTTTAAGTGGTAGTGAAAATTACAGCGAAAGTTACATTTCTACTTACATTTTGGGTGAAAGTAGAAATAGTAGTGAAAACTGGAATTCCAAGCTAAGAACTAGCACGAACGGCAGCGATTTCGCTCTAAGAGAAAATTCTAATGATCTCGGTGTAACTCAAAAATACAAGCATTTGTGGGTTCAATGTGAAATTTGTTATGGATTAAATTATAAGAAATTTTTTAAATCAAAAATGAATATTTGTGAACAATGTGGATATCATTTGAAAATGAGTAGTTCAGATAGAATTGAACTTTCGATTGATCCAGGGACTTGGGATCCTATGGATGAGGACATGTTCTCCCTGGATCCCATTGACTTTCATTCAGAGGAGGAACCTTATAAAGATCGTATTGATTCTTATCAAAAAAAGACAGGATTAACCGAGGCCATTCAAACCGGCATAGGTCAACTAAACGGCATTCCCGTAGCAATTGGGGTTATGGATTTTCAGTTTATGGGGGGTAGTATGGGATCGGTAGTAGGCGAGAAAATTACTCGTTTAATCGAGTATGCTACTAATCAATTTTTACCTCTTATTCTAGTGTGTGCTTCCGGAGGAGCACGCATGCAAGAAGGAAGTTTGAGCTTGATGCAAATGGCTAAAATTTCTGCTGCTTTATATGATTATCAATCGAATAAAAAGTTAGTTTATGTATCAATCCTTACATCTCCTACGACTGGTGGGGTGACAGCTAGTTTTGGTATGTTGGGGGATATCATTATTGCTGAACCCAACGCCTACATTGCATTTGCAGGTAAAAGAGTAATTGAACAAACATTGAATAAGACAGTACCAGAAGGTTCACAAGCGGCTGAATTTTTATTCCATAAGGGCTTATTTGATCCAATCGTACCACGTAATCTGTTAAAGGGCGTTCTGAGTGAATTATTTCAGCTCCACGCTTTCTTTCCTTTGAATCATAACTTAAGTAGAACCTTAAGTTAATAGTTAATTAAATTGAATTCTTTAAATTATTTTCTTTCTGGCGAATAACTATTTAGAATAAGTATTTATTAAGTATTTATTTATTTATCGGAATCAAAGGAAAAATCCGAAGAATGGATTTGTTTTGGTGACATAAGAGGGAATTATGGAAAGAATCATACAGATAATTTTTTTTTTACCGATATCCCTGATTCCTAATTAGGAAACCTCTATGAACAAGATAAAAGAGCGAATTCTTTTTTCGCGAGGTAGGGTAGTAAATAATAAATAAAACGAATTTCATGTTCTTTTCTTCCTTTCGTATTATATTATAACGAATTTTGGAAGAATTTATAAGGTGAAGAAACTCTTTATTAAATTCAAATTATAATTATGAAATTCAAATTATAAGACAAGAAAAAAAAATAATAGAAAAATAACAAACAAGTGAATTATCATACATGTATTTGATGTATAAAAATGAATAAGTCCATTTAGTTAGTTCTATATTCCTTGCACTTTATTATATATACTCAGTTAGATATACTTAGTATAATTATTATAGGAATTCTAATAATTTTAAGAGATCTTTCTATTTAAGATATCTTTCTAACAATATAATATAGCGATAATAGGTAAAAAAAATAAATATAACAATAAATAACAGGTACAAATATTAAATCGAGGTGCCCATTCTATGACAATTCTCAACAACTTACCCTCTATTTTTGTGCCTTTAGTGGGCTTAGTATTTCCGGCAATTGCAATGGCTTCTTTATCTCTTCATGTTCAAAAAAACAAGATTTTTTAGATCTGATGGGGGCAAATTTCATATATTTTTTTTTCAAGACTTAGACTTGGATTATAACACAGATATCTATTCAGTATAATATGGTATAACTTGTGGCTTCTTTCAAACAGAAAAGAAAGGGCAGGCGTAAACGTAAATCTGATATATGAGTAAACGAGCTATTTGAAAATATTGAAAATAAGTCGCGATTGGGGCGAATGCCTGAAATAAATGTAAAGCCCATGTAGCTATATATGTGTAGATAGGGGATCATATGAGAGGGCTCCTATTATTTTACTTTTAGATCTAACCAATTGCTTCGAAAGATTCACATCAGAATAGTGCAAGTTGATGAAAGTTCCTTCGGAAACAAAAAAATGTAAAGTAAAATTCATTTTGGCCGGTCTCCCACTTCCAATAAAATGTAACTAGATCTAGTATGAGTTGGCGATCAGAACATATATGGATAGAACTTATAGCGGGGTCTCGAAAAATAAGTAATTTCTGCTGGGCCATTATACTTTTTTTAGGTTCATTGGGGTTTTTATTGATTGGAATTTCCAGTTATCTTGACAGAAATTTGATATCTTTATTCCCGTCTCAGGAAATCATTTTTTTTCCACAAGGTATCGTGATGTCGTTCTATGGGCTCGCCGGTCTGTTTATTAGCTCTTATTTGTGGTGCACAATTTCGTGGAATGTAGGTAGTGGTTATGATCGATTCGATAGAAAAGAAGGAATAGTGTGTATTTTTCGTTGGGGATTCCCAGGAAAAAATCGTCGCATCTTACTCCGATTCTTTATGAAAGATATTCAGTCTATCAGAATAGAAGTTAAAGAGGGTTTTAATGCTCGGCGTGTCCTTTATATGGAAATCAGAGGCCAGGGGGCCATTCCTTTGACTCGTACTGATGAGAATTTGACTCCACGAGAAATTGAGCAAAAAGCAGCGGAATTGGCCTATTTTTTGCGTGTACCAATTGAAGTATTTTGAAATAAACGAAGCACTTTTCTTAGCAGGAGGTAAAAAACCAAAAAATCCTCTTTTTTTTTTTTTCCTTTTTTTTTCTATAACATAACTTAACTGAAATTTCTTCATAATACTGATGAACCAAAGAAGACGTAGATTATATATACTATATACGGAAAACGGAAAAATTTGAAATTTTGTCCGCAAACTTTTTTTTTATGCGTATGTAAATTCACAAAATTCAAGGACTAACCACTGACTCACAAATAAAAACGAGGGAATAGATTCGGGAGTTCGAAGCTTTCTATTCTAAATTCTAATATTAGAATAGAACTTATGCTTGATAGAAATATTAGATCGTATAGAGTTGACGAATGAAGCGGATTCATTAAAAATTCACAGACGCAAAAATGGAAAAAAAAGCATTCATTCCCCTTCTATATCTTACGTCTATAGTATTTTTGCCCTGGTGGGTCTCTTTTTCATTTAATAAAAGTATGGGATCTTGGATTATTAATTGGTGGAATACTAGTAAATCCGAAACTTTTTTAAATGATATTCAAGAAAAGAGTATTCTAGAAAAATTAATAGAATTTGAGGAACTCTTCCTGTTGGACGAAATGATAAAGGAATACCCCGAAACACATCTACAAAAGTTTCGTATCGGAATCCACAAAGAAACGATCCAATTGATCAAGATGCACAACGCAGATCGTATCTATACGATTTTGCACTTCTCGACAAATATAATCTGTTTCGTTATTCTAAGTGGTTATTCTTTTTTAGTTAATGAAGAACTTATTATTCTTAATTCTTGGATTCAAGAATTCATATATAACTTAAGCGACACGATAAAAGCCCTTTCTATTCTTTTATTAACCGACTTATGTATAGGATTCCATTCACCCCACGGTTGGGAACTAATGATTAGCTCTTTCTACAAGGATTTTGGATTTGCTCATAATGATCAAATTATATCTGGACTTGTTTCCACCTTTCCAGTCATTTTCGATACAATTTTTAAATATTGGATCTTCCGTTATTTAAATCGTGTATCTCCGTCACTTGTAGTGATTTATCATTCAATGAATGACTGAAAAATGATCCACCGATCCAATTAGAATTTTGTTATTTTGTCCATAAGTAAAATAAAACATTCAAAATCTTACTTTTTTTTATATACTTATTTTTTCTATACATCCAATAGATTCGGATTCCTCCTATATTTTAGTAAAAATTTTTCAGTAACTAGCAGCATCGTGGATAGGGAACTATCCTAGCGACCTACCTAATTTTATTGTATAAATTTTCTGGATCAACGACTGGACCATGCAAACTAGAAAGACCCTCTCTTGGATAAAGGAAGAGATTACTCGCTCCATTTCCGTATCGCTCATGATATATATAATAACTGGGGCATACATTTCAAATGCATATCCCATTTTTGCACAGCAGGGTTATGAAAATCCGCGCGAAGCAACTGGTCGTATTGTATGCGCGAATTGTCATTTAGCTAATAAGCCCGTGGGTATTGAGGTTCCACAAGCGGTACTTCCAGATACTGTATTTGAAGCAGTTGTTCGAATTCCTTATGATATGCAACTAAAACAAGTTCTTGCTAATGGTAAAAAGGGAGCTTTGAATGTGGGGGCCGTGCTTATTTTACCCGAGGGGTTTGAATTAGCCCCTCCTGATCGTATTTCGCCAGAGATGAAAGAAAAGATAGGTAATCTCTCTTTTCAGAGTTATCGCCCCGCTAAAAAGAATATTCTTGTGATAGGTCCTGTTCCTGGTCAAAAATATAGTGAAATCACCTTTCCTATTCTTTCTCCGGACCCTGCTGCTAAGAAGGATGCGTACTTCTTAAAATATCCCATATACGTAGGCGGGAACAGGGGAAGGGGTCAGATTTATCCCGACGGGAGCAAGAGTAACAATACGGTTTATAATGCTACAGCAGCGGGTATAGTAAGCAAAATAATACGAAAAGAAAAAGGGGGGTATGAAATAACTATAACAGATGCGCCAGAGGGGCGTCAAGTGATTGATAGTATCCCCCCAGGACCAGAACTTCTTGTTTCAGAAGGCGAATCCATCAAACTTGATCAACCATTAACAAGTAATCCTAATGTGGGGGGATTTGGTCAGGGAGACGCGGAAATAGTACTTCAAGACCCATTACGTGTCCAAGGCCTTTTGTTCTTCTTGGCATCTGTTATTTTGGCACAAATCTTTTTGGTTCTTAAAAAGAAACAGTTTGAGAAGGTTCAATTGTCCGAAATGAATTTCTAGATTGCGAATTTATCAACATCAAGTTCTTAATCTTTTCTTAATTTCTTTAAAAGTTAAAACGAACAAAATTTTTGTTGGAAATTCTGTATGATAAAAAAAATTGCGAAAAGACTTTTGTTTCTATATATATATTTGTTTTTTTATAGCGAAATAGCGAATTAGGGGAATTACTTGTACCACATTTCTATATTTAGTATGTATATTGGTAAGAAGACTATTTGACTTTATCCCTGCTTTTCCAATCTAAATTGGAGTGGTGCGATTATGTCACTATTCACAGATTTAGCTATGATACAATGTATCCATAGCTTTTGTTTTTTCTATTCTAATAGAATCAAATTGGACTAAATTAAATACTGAGACTAAGCATAAGATAACTAAGCGGAAAAGAAAAGGTTAAATGAGGGAAACAAAATATTATAGGGGATATTCTTCTATTTGTCTTTTTAGTCTTCGACACAAGCAAAGGAATTTTCAACCCACCCCCCCCTTTGCTTGTGTCGAAATAATAAGGATTCTTAATACCATTCATCAAAGATTCCTATTCTTCATTTCTATTTTTTCCAAGTTTATCATAACCTGCTTTTCGTTTTTATACGTAACGTATAAATTATACGTATAAAAACGATTTTTTAGATAAAAAGATAAAAAAAAAATAACAAAAAAGAAAGGAAAATTCTTTGAAATATTTAAAATATCAGAAGAATGTAATCCATAAAATGGAATTCATTTTGTCATTTATACGAATAAAGTATTATGATTATTAAGAACTCAGCAGCGCCCCCTTTTTTCTGTCTGATTCGACGGGGATGCCGTTGAGTTCTTACGCTTTCATGTCTATAACTCAGTTCATCCTATTACTACAGGGATGAACCCAAGCCGGAATAGGAGCCATAAAAGAAAATACCTATTAAACCGATCACAGGAATACCAGCTACAGTACCTATTACCCAAAGAGGAATCCTTCCAGTAGTATCGGCCATTTATCCCACTTCCCTCCACATTTAATCAAGTGGTCCTGCTAGAGACATGAACAGTCATAGATAATTATGTGATTATATCCTTCCGACGAGATAAGAGAATTTCTGCTCTTATTTATTATTCTAATACTCTCTTTTTAATTTTTTAATTATTAATTAAATATTAATTATTATAAATTATAAATATTAATTAATTAAAAAAATAATTAGAAAATAAAACAGCAAGTACAAAAATGAGTAATAACCCCCAGTAGAGACTGGTACGATTCAATTCAACGTTTTGTTCGTTCGGGTTTGATTGTGTCATAGCTCTATAATTAATTCAGATTAGGTTTATCGTTGGATGAACTGCATTGCTGATATTGACCCCAAAAAAGAAACGGTAGGTACAGCTAGTCCGTGAACAGCAAGCCATCGCACTGTAAAAATTGGATAGGTTCGATCTATAGTCATTGGGCCCTCCTAACCTAAAAAGATTTATTAAATTCATCAAGTTGTTCCAAAGGATCAAAACGGCCAGTTATTAAGGGAATTCCTTGTCGGCTCTCTGTAAAATATTCATTTGGACGAGGGCTTCCAAATACATCATAAGCTAAACCTGTGCTGACGAATAACCAACCTGCAATGAATAGGGAAGGTATAGTAATGCTATGAATGACCCAATATCGAATACTGGTAATAATATCAGCAAAAGAACGTTCTCCTGTGCTTCCAGACATGCGAGCTCCACATATTCTTGTACAGTCAAAAGGGGATCGATTCCGTAAAAGACGAGATCAGTAAATGAAAATTCACTGAAATTCAATCTTTGTGAGATCGTCAATATCGTACCGAGGGTTTCTTTAAAGTATACCAAATCAGTATAGCTATCCTTCTTCTGACGCAGCAATGCAACTCCAATCAGTCTCGAAACGAAGTCCTATATAATTTCTTTACTTGAGTCTTTTCTTTTTCTTGTCACTGTAGAACCGTGTACCATAGATTAGAGAAAAATGTGAATTTGACGGTTTGCTTTCTAATAATTAATAAATTAATAATAAAAATTCATAAAAGAGATTAGCTTATTCCCCGAATTCACAATTCAATTAGATGCGAAATCTACCCTCCTCCCCTTCCTACTTGTAGAATAAGAGTTTTTTGTTGAAATCCTTTTTTCATTTTAAGGAATTGCTTCGTTGTCCAGAAACAAGTACTGGCAGTAGAGAATATTCGAGAGAACAGCGAAAAAATAATTGTAATTGTAATAATAAATATTCTGAATGTGTGTATTCTTGTTCTTGTATTCGATCCAAAAGGTTTTTCTTGATACTTGATACTTAATTAAACTTTTTTTTTATTTTACTTTTTTTTTTCTTTTTAATAGGGAAAATATGGAAAGAAAAAAAAAGTAAAAGATATTATAAAGCAAAATCAAAATAAAATTATAAAATTAAAGGGTTACTTTTTGTTCTAAAATCTAAAAAAAAATGGATTCGATACAAATAAATAAAAAATAAATAAATAAACTAAAAGAAGTGATCAACATAGAAATGATTTTCCAATTTTAGTCCGTAGCGATTTCCATAGTGATTTGATTCAAAGAAAGTTTCTTTGACTGAAGTTATACAACACAGTTCTTCTAATATATTATTAATTATTATTTTAATATTTCTTTAATATTTCAATTTAGTTTGTTCTTTTATTTCTCAAGAGTTGTCCAATTAATCTTTTGATTCGGAGATAGGATAGGTAGATTTTTAGATGATCAGTTGATTTCTTTTTCTACTTTAATATTGCTCTTTTTTTTTTTGAGTGCTGTCTATAATCTATAATGATAATAATTGATAAATGATTAATAAATAAAAAGCTTTCGATTGGTATTTTTGCTTATCTTCGTATCTTTCAAAAATTGAATTTAGGAAAGTATTTTACAAATATATGGATAAAAAAAATAGTTTATTTAGCTCCTTCATGCCCACTCTAACTAGTTATTTTGGTTTTCTATTAGTAGCTTTAACTATAACTTTAGTTATATTTATTAGTCTGAACAAGATACGACTTATTTGAAATTAATTCAATGAGCAATTCATAAAAAAAAAAATAGAATTTTTTTTTTTGCAGTATTCCATTTTCTAGTTCCTTACCGTGTCAATTTCCAATTCTTGGTTATTGAGATTTATGGGCAATATGGATTAATATTTAAAGATAGATATTACCTCCTTTTTTCTCTTTTCAAACAAATTGAAATGATTGAAGTTTTTCTATTTGGAATCGTCTTAGGTCTAATTCCTATTACTTTGGCTGGATTATTCGTAACTGCTTATTTACAATATAGACGTGGTGACCAGTTGGATCTGTGATTAATTAATACCCTTTTTTTTGACCTCCTCCGTTTTTTAATCCACAGGAGGTCAAATTAAGATTGCTGTTCAAGCTTTTCCCTAAAATTTTTGACTTAACAAAACAAGAATGGGCTCACGCTCTGTAGGATTTGAACCTACGACATTGGGTTTTGGAGACCCATGTTCTACCAAACTGAACTAAGAGCGCTTTTTTATTACTTTTTTATTAAAAATTTATTACAAAAAAGAAAGCTGTAAGTAAAAAGATTCTTTTTTTTTTTTTTTACTCCACTACATCTTGAATGCCTATACTATCTCATATAGAAACTATATTCTATATTATTATATAGAAATATATATAAATATATATAAATAATAATATGATATAAAGCATATCATATTAATTTATGATTAGGTATGTCCAATTTTAATTGATCTCAATTGATCCCTTGTTATTGTATTGCTCAGAGGCGAAGTAATAAGTAGGGATGACAGGATTTGAACCCGTGACATTTTGTACCCAAAACAAACGCGCTACCAAGCTGCGCTACATCCCTTTCAATTGGTCTACAATGTCATTGTAGAGAATCCCTGTCTTGTTTTCCACATATTTATTTCATTTCACTTTCTCCATATTTTCTCCATTGAGATACATAACTTATCTTTTCATTTCTTCTTTTTTTTTGTCTCATATCATATAACATATAATACATATAATAATAAACTTATATACATATGAAAAAAAATGCGAAATCCGCCGTAAATTTCGTGAATGCCCGGACGGAAAGAGACGTATTTTGAAAGAAGAGGAAAATCTTATCTATCAAATTATTGTACATTTCTCAATTTGAATTAAGAATTCCGCGTACAAAACAAATGCGAGTGTCCTTTAATTTAACTATATATATACATCTGATCATATATGTATTGCCGTTATGTATTACAATAAAGAATACAGAAGGAGAATTTTTTATGCGAGATCTAAAAACATATCTATCCGTAGCACCAGTAATAAGTACTCTATGGTTCGGGTCTTTAGCAGGTCTATTGATAGAGATCAATCGTTTTTTTCCGGATGCTTTGACATTCCCTTTTTTTTCATTCTAGTTATTAACACGGGGGGGGGGTGAAGAAAATTAGAGACACAATTAAATATCTCTGGCTACTACCCCCTTTTTTCTAATTCGAATAAGTTAGAAAAGAGAAAGAATAAAAGTGGATTCAACCTCAGCCAAACACGGAACTGGGTTCAAGCTTCACGTAAATTAAAAAGTAAATTTACTTTAATTAAATCTTTAATTAAATTAAGAGAACAGAAGTGGAAATGCGGTTAGGGCAACAGTATCATACAAGAAGTTGAAATAAAATAAAAAGACTGTACTTCTATTCTTTCTAATGTAAATAGAATTTTTAATCATTGTATTACTTATTTTTACTTTTACTATATTGGTTTGCAACAAAAATCTTTCATAATTTGATTTCAAGTTAGTAACTTGTATTTTTTCCTTCTTTTCTTCTTCGTTTCGGATAGGAAAATAGAAGAGTTGAGTGAATAAAAACCAAAAGGAGGTTCATGGCCAATGGTAAAGACGTCCGAATAAGGGTTATTTTAGAATGTACTAGTTGTGTTCGAAAGAGTGTTAATAAGAAATCAATAGGCATTTCTAGATATATTACTCAAAAGAATCGACACAATAAGCCTAGGTCGATTGGAGTTGAGAAAATTCTGTCCCTATTGTTACAAACATACAATTCACGGGGAGATAAAGAAATAGATGGAATCGATCAACTGCGTGTGACTTTTACAAGGAAGATGAAAAATGACATATTGACATATCATATATTAGCATATCATATGTTAATATATATATTTAAATAGAAATAAGCAAAATCCTATTTCTTAATTCGAAATCATTAGCATTTTTGATCCGATCAAAGGAAATAGGATTCGCGAAAAAAAGGAATAAAATAAACAAGCCATGGATAAATCCAAGCGACTTTTTCTTAAGCCCAAGCGATCTCTTCGTAGGCGTCTGCCCCCGATTGGATCGGGGGATCGAATTGATTATAGAAACATGAGTTTAATTAGTCGATTTATTAGTGAACAAGGAAAAATATTATCTAGACGGGTGAATAGATTGACTTTAAAACAACAACGATTAATTACTATTGCTATAAAACAAGCTCGTATTTTATCTTCATTACCCTTTCTTAATAATGAAAGACAATTTGAAAAAAACGAGTTGGTCGCTAGAACTACGGGTCTTAGAACCAGAAAAAAATAGGCTTACTCTTCAATTGAATCAAAATTTCAATCCGAACTCAAACGTCGGTTGATTTTTTGTTCGATAAAAATCCAGGAATCCGGATTTAATTGTCGTGTCGTAAAAAAAAAGAATTGGGGATAAAGTAAAAAAATAAATATTTTTTTATTGAATTATTGATAAATATTTTTTTATTGAATGTTTTTGTTCAGTTTGACTACTTGATCATATTATGTATTATGATCATATTTTATTATACTTATTTCTATTCTACCTTCCCGGAATTCATTTTCCAAGCAATTCCATGTCAAAGTCAAACATTCCGAAGGATTCTTTCCAATCTCCTTATTTTATCATGTCATTGGAAATCAGATAAAGGCAATTCCTATTTAATATAGCTAGTTGTGCAAGTATTTTACGATTAAGAAGCAACTGTCTCTTGTACAGATTGTTTATTAATCTACTATAACTACAGGATACCTCATTCTCGCGAATTGCTGCATTTATACGAGTCACCCATAAACACCGAAAATTTCTTTTGTGCCTATTTCTATCCCGATAGGCCGAAAACAAAGCTTTTATTTTTTGTTGAATAATAGTTCGAGTAAGTCTTGAATGAGCCCCACGAAAGCTTGATGTGAATAAACGAATTTTTGTTCTACGTCTCCGAGCTACATATCCTCGTCTAATTCTGGTCATTGAATAAACGAAACTTTGGTAAATAACTAATTGATTTCCTTTCTTTCAGTTATTTTTTTTCCCTTTTCTAGACTAACAAAACGGATTATTCCAATGTATAAAATAATAATTCCAACGGCTTTTGCTACTCTAACCTTCCCAACCACTATTTTTTCTTTTTTTTATAAGCATTTCGCCTTGAAATAAGAAATTTTATTGGTACTGGGTATCAAACAAAAATATAGTAAATAAAAATAAGTAGTAAATAGAAATGGATAAATAAATAGTGGGTTCCATCGTTTCTATGGTTATTTCTTAAACGGCGAGGTCCTCTCTATACACCGGAGCCCCTTACTTGATCGAATCAATGCTATTGTTAACTTGTACAGTTTACACTTTTGGGCTCTACCCATGAATTCCCCAGTAGTAGGTCTTTCACAACGAGATCCGTTTTTACAGTAACGGTATTTAATTATGTGGATTAGCTGATTAGCTGACCTTGTTAGTCCGTTCTTGCAAGAGTAGAGGCATCCATTTTCGGTTTTTTAATTTAAATAAGATTTGCCCTGCTTAACAGATAATCATTTGCTACCAATAGGGAATTCTTTCGCATTTTTAATTGAAAATTGAGGTAATTGAATTTGCACCAATAGAAACCATAAATTTGATACACAATAGAAGCATATTCTAGATCTTTTTTTTTCGTTTAAGAGAGTGAAGGAGAGTCTTCCATTCTATCCTATTCATCGGTACTGATCACGGATAGTGGAAAAATTTTTTCTTTTGTCCCAACCCACAATCTGAAATCTTAACGAGTCGCACATACACCCTAGTACATGTCCCTCGGCGCTGAGGGCATCCCCCGAGAGCGGGGGATTTGGTGACATTTCTGATTGGCTGTCTTGTGTTTCTAATAAGTTGTTTAATAGTTGGCATGTTGAATCGTATGCATAATGGGCTGGTTTAGATCGATCCTAACCGGATGATTATGAATTTTTTCTATATTCCTATTCTATTTTAATATTTTATTAAAATTAATAAAATTCAAATTAATAGAATATAGAATATGAAACCTCGGTAAGAAACTAAAATCTCAAATCGCGATTTGTGTGAAATTCCTGCTATTTTTTATGCAACTGCTACAAGATCAACAATTCCATAAACTTGGGCTTCTGCTGCTGACATAAAAACATCCCTTTCCATGTCTTCAGATACAACCCATAAGGGTTTGCCTGTTCTTTGTGCATAAACCCTTGTGAGGATTTCGCGCAGTTTCAGTAGTTCTTCCGCTTCCAGGACAAATTCTCCTATTTGTGCTTCATAAAAAGCAGCTATAGGTTGATGGATCATTACCCTGATGATATAAGATAATAATAGAATTGAACAACCGTACAGGCATTGCTTGCGCATTGCATACGGCTCTACAAGAGAATTCACTTTTACCGAAGAAAAATAGAGAGTCTACAAAGCCTCGGTCGGTAAATGATACAATGACCACCCTTTCCTTGGGAGGAATTAATAAAAACAAAATACTATGGTGGCTCCGTTGCTTTATTTCATCGGTGATTTAGCAATCCCAAAGTTTCTTTTTTTTTTATTTGAAAAAAAAAATGAAAAAAAAAGAATATAATCTTTTTTTTGTCCTCTTTCATAATTTATAATAATATAAATAGCATTAAGAACCTTCTGGTGTGAAAACAAAAAAAAAGTTTGTGACACTGAAATAGGCTCCCGATAAATAAGATAAAATCGGAACTGCCCTTAATATCTCATACTACTCTTTCAATACATAATCTAATGTTAAAACGAAATAAAAAAAATTTCTTATATTGAATTCGAAATGCCATGCTATTATTACTTAATATTCATATTTCTTAGGCGGAAGGCATACTTTCTTTTTTTCTTGTGAAATTTTTGAAATTAAATTTATAAATAAAAACTCAATTGGCGCCAAGCGTGAGGGAATGCTAGGGAAGTTTGGTAATTTTTCCTACGACCAGAATAAATGATCCCATTGGATGCGGCTAATCCCATGGATACTGTTTGTACATCTGGTCGCTCATAATTGCATAGTATCATAAATAGTATTCCGGGTATTAACCCATCCGCAGGAGTGTTGATAAAACAAAATTCAAATATTTGATTCACTTTCTGAATTGATTTTGTCCCCCGCAAACATTCACAACTAAGCTCCCAATAGCATGCTTATGCACTCCTAATTCCTCCACGATGTTCAATTCATAATGCAGATCTCCTTCGAATATATATCACCAGTCTTCACATCTGTAAACGAATTAATCGCAATCTGTTCATCTCTTTTTTGCTGCCGATGATGGAATTAACAACAGAGAGTACGAGGAGATGGATCTTTTTATCCTTAAAAAATGCTAAACAAGAGCTATCGAGGACAGCGATCATAGTCCATGGAATCGCATGTCCAGATCATGGGAGAGGCATTGATCATGTGGAATTTTAGCCCAGTGAAAATCCCAACCCATAAACATTTCAATCCCATGTTGAACTTCGGATCTTCTTTTATCATTGGAATTAGATACTTGGAATTGAGTGGGCAATAAATAGATCCGCCAGCTGTTTCTTAATTTAAGGTTGGTGGCCAAGAACCTCCTACAAAAAGCCAAAGCGCTCTCCGAATCCCCATTTTCTAGCACTTGATGAATCAAAAGGCGTCTGGAAGTAGAATGGAGGGACCATAGCAAGCATGGATTCTTGATTTGTTCCTTCTCAATTAGCTTTTTAAGTGTATAAGCCCTTATTAGAACCGAATGATCATCTGAACTTTCATGGATTCAGGTTTATCCCGTTGCATTCCCCCCTCCACTTCTTCACAGGGGGGCATGCGGCGGGCAGTGCTTGTTTCAACAGTGCGCGTCGCCGTGTCAAGCATGTACGCTATTTTTGTTATAAATTATATATAGTTGTCCATTTAACCGTGAGATGATTGCTTAACATGATATCAGAATTTTATTAACTTAGTAGTGAGTTTGAATTTACTCACCCTTATTTTATTTGATGAAAATCAAGTATAAAATAATATGAGCATATATATAAATTTCAAGCCCAAATAACAAATAACTTTCACTTAAATATATATGTCAAAAAATAATATAAATTATATTTTAAAAATTCTTCTTAATTGAAAGTTTTTAGCCTACCCTTTATCGTATACCACGGTTAACAGGAAAAAGAACACCATTTCTTGTTCTCTTATAATCACGTTATAGTTTAATTATGTTCAATAACTTTGCGTATAATATATATGGTATAAATTTTTAGATTATATATATATATATATTGAAAATGGGCAGATCACATACTTCTACAAAGCAATTTTACCATTTTCAACGCAAGCTAATAGTTATTTAGAATCTTGACAGGAAGATTGATTCTTCCTTACTGGATCTTTAATTCATAAGTTATATTTTGCTCCCTGGTCCCACTCATATCACCTCTCCAGGAACGAGAGATGGAAATTCAAGAGAGAGAAAAAAAGAAAATTAGCATTGCTTCCGTGGGAAGCTTGCAAATAATACAATCACACATAAGCCTGCACGTCAAGCCCATTTCAATGTGTGCATTGTTTGGGCTTGTAAAAACAAGTGGAAAGCTGTTGGAAGACCAACATCCCTGGCTCATCAAGTAATGGGCCAAAGCCTCTTGATGGGCCTCGTAGATCAGCGTTGTAATTCCGAACTATCTAGCTGAGTATTATTTATTGCTGGGAATATAATTAATACACACATCATGTTTTGATCTAAGATTAGTTGTTACATTTCATAACCTGTAGCAACACTTAGTTAATAAGTTTTTATCTACTATTTTTATTAAATTAAAAAAATAATCTTGATTTATATAAAATAAACTAGAGAAAATTAGAGATCTACATGAAAATTGTAGAGAAAATACTATTTAAATTAAAAGTTGTAAGCTAAGTAGAAAATAAATAATTAAAATTTAAAATTAACTACAAAAATAATTAAATTATGAAAAAAAATAACTTCAAGCCTCTTATGAACTGAATTGTTTTTAGATATCTTATCATATTATCATAAACTGTTGAGATAATTGTTTTTACATCATACTCATTTCAATTATTCATTTAATTTTATTTTTAACCTTATATTTCAATTTCAATACACTTTTAAATGAATATCTTCACAAATTTCTTCTAAGAAAAAAAAGGCTTAATTACAATTTCATTTTGTGTTAGTACTAAAATCGTTATATTTCTTTTGATTTTATCACGTGTCCCATCGCTCTAGAGACCCTTGCATGCACGTACGTTTCTCATTGGCAGAATAACGTTGATAGTATTTTGCCGCCCAAAAAATCCACGCAGAGTCACACCCCGTTGTGAAACCTCAACACACCCAATCACTCAATGCCACATAAGAAAAATGTCTACACTTTTATCACGTGTGAAATATTTCTCCACGCCGTGATCTTAAAATTCCTCATCACACTTGACAATTATTAACAAAAGCGCTAAATGAGCTCGGCTTTGTTCCTGTAGCACGTGACTCAGATCAACTATGGACTGGATATTTGGCGTCCGTGTGTCGCGCGAGTTCGTCTATCTTTTTTTTTTCTCGTCTGGGAACAGTGCATTCGCGAAACAGCCCCCCGAAAACGACAAAAAACGCCGCCAGACCGGGGGGCTGCGTTGTAATTGCACAGGTCGAACCGGGCCTGTCCGGTCTGCCCAGCCGGTTCTCCGCTTATTATATCCGGTTGAAGACGGCGGCAACGTTTCTCTCTCTCCCCTGCACGTTGAAGTGCAGGAGAGGCCCCCGTGTTTTGGCCTGTTGCACTTCGGTCCCTCAACTTGCAATTTTTTTTAGCCCTTATATCTGTTGCATTAGGTCTTAATTTGGTTCGATTTCGTCCTTCAGCTTGAAATTAATTAAGTGTTCACCTTTCACTTCGGTCCTGTAACTTTTTATTTCCGGCTTCGGTCCAAATAGGTTAATAAATTCGATCCACAGGTTTGAATTTCTTCGATTTTGTCCTCGAATGAAAATTGAAAAAAAATGTGATTTTTATTTGAGCCCTTAAACTTTTCATTTATGGTTTCAATCCCTGTGTAGCTCATTTTCAGTTTAGCCCTTCAATTTTGAATTTTTTATTGCTTATCAAATAATTTCTACGTTTTCCTAATAATTTTTATTTCGAATTTGTTTTCCCTTTTACTGGTGTTACATTTCGGTCAAATTTTTTTCACTCTTTCATTTCTGCCGTTTACATTCATTCGAATAATAATAATAATAATAATAATAATAATAATAATAATAATAATAATCATAATAATCATTGCTATCAACATTCTCAAATACATTTAATAATAATAATAATAATGCTAATCATAATAATAAAATAACAAATGACCTACGTTTTTTTTGAAGAAAATAATTGCTATCAACATCCGCAAATATATTTGATATAATAATATGATGAATAAATTTGATAAAATCATATAACAAATATTTTGGCCTAAATTTTGTTTTTTGTAATGTTTTTTTCTTAAAAAAAAATTATTTTCGTTGTATTTCAGATCTAACATTAATTTTAAAAGAGTTTGGCCACTAACTGTTAACTAGGACTCATTATCGTTGTTGACTGAGAATTTCTCTCAGTGCTTCACACGCGTATGTGTATTTTTATCCAAAAAAATATTGCTTCATTCTCTAATTTCTTTGCCCAAAATGACAAAGTTTTTTTTTCCCGCATGGTGTTCTTTGCGTTGCCATATCAGGGCCGCGCGGGTGCAGGACGCTCAGGCGGTTTTTTTTTTTTTTTTTGGCAACAGGGTTTTTTTTTAAAAAAACTTTTTTTATAATATCATTTTTTTAAAAAAAAATTTGGTCTCTCTTTTTCTTTTTAAACTAGGTATTTGTTTTTCCAAACTGATTTCGTTTTAGAAATTACGTTTTCTTTAACAAAAAATGTTTTTCTAAAATAACCAATGCATCCGGACAACCTTACGCGCAACACAGCTATTTTGCATATTCTGGTTTCGCATTTTTATTTTTATGCTTTTTTGTTAATGTTTATTTCTTAAAAAAAAAAATATCCAGTATTTCAGTTCTAAAATTATTTTTAAAAGAGCTTGGCAGCCAACTATTCACCAAGACTCATTGTCGTTGTGGGTTCACAGTTTCTCCCATTCATTCACACGCGTGTTTGCATTTTTTCACCGAAAAAACAATTGCTTCTTTGTATAATTTGTTTTGCCAAAATGAAAAAAAAATTGCTTTTGCTGCATTGTGGTCTATGTGTTGCCATATCAGGGCCGCGAGGGTTCAAGACGCCCAGGATTTTTTTTTCTTTGGCCTCTAGTTTTTTTGTTTCAACAGGTTTTTTTATAATAAAACCAATTTCTTTTTAAAAATCGATTTTTCTGACAAAAAAATGGTTTTTGTCTCTCTTTTTATTTTTAAACAAGGTATTTGTTTTTTAAAACCGGTTTTGTTTTAGAAATTAGGATTTATTTAACAAAAACTTTTTCTTTAAAATAACCAATGCATCCGAAACACCTTACGCGTAACACAGCTATTTTGCGAATCACTTCTTTTAAAAAAATATTCCCTCATATTTTTTCCCCGCGTTTACATTTTCTTTTATTATTCTTTTTATAACTAAGGTGTCCTTTTTTTCTCCCCGTCCAAGGGTTTTTTTTTTTATCAAGATGTTCGATCTAACTTACGCACCCTATGACTAATCTTTGAATCAATTTTCTTTATATTTTATTCACTTTTTAATTTTGCTGATTATACATTTTTTTTCTTTAACCAAGATGTCCAGATCAGCTTACGTGCACTGTAATTTTATGTTCCCAGCTATCTATATTTCTCGCCAGACTAGCTTACAAGCTAAAAATTATCGATTGATTCATTGTTTTGACTTTTTTTCCAACCTTTTTCCCCACTTATGTCGTTTTCTTACCAAACAATTAAAATTCCTGCGTCAGCTGACACAGATCATGACTATTATTATTTGATTTGTTTTATTACCAAAAGAGCTTAAACAACTCTATTTATTAATTAATGTTGCAACATACGTAACTCAGAGGTGAAAGAGCTTCGTCGCCAACTATTCACCAATATTCATTACCATTATACATTAGCAATTTGTTCCAGTACTTCTCGCGCGCATGTTTTTTCCCTTAAAAAATCATGGCATCTTTTTGTAATTTCTTTGCAAAAAACTTACAAATAAGTTATTGTAGCTAGGTTGTGGGTTTTGCATTCGCATATACGGCATACAAGAGTTCAAAACGCTAAAGCTTTTGAACTCATTTTGTTGCGTTTTGTTTTTTTTGTTTTTTTTCTGTGTGTTTATTTTTTGAATCCAGCTTCTTTTTAAAATTGTTTTTTTTTAATAAATTATATGTTTTCTTAAAAATAAGCACTGTTTTTTTGAAATCTTACGTGCACCGCGACTAATTTTCAAATCAGCTTTTAAAAAAATATGCTTCATTTTTTTCCCTCTACTTATACCTTTTTTTTTAACCAAATTTTGCTTTTTTTGAATTTTTATTTTTGGGTTTCTTTTTTAAGATAAATGTTTCTTTTTTATAAACCAACGTGTCCTGACCACCTTATGCACACTACGACTAATTTTCGGAGGAATTTTTCTCTTCAATTATAGTTTTTCCCTTTTTTTCTTTTTCCATTCAAACATTTTTTCCCCCTTTTTATAACTAAGGTATCCGAATAAGCTTAGGCGTGATGCGATTTTTCCTTTGCAACAATGTTTTTTTTTGGGTGCCCAGTTTACCGCGCTATAGATAATCCTTTAACTCATTCTTCTAACGCTTTTCATGTTTTTTTCACCACCTATATAATTTTTTATAATTAATTAAAGTATCAAAGCCAATTTACACACACTACCACTTTTAATATTTTATTAGTGTTAATGGTGAAAGAGCAAAAACAGCTTCATTTATAACTATTACCGCATATTCAAATCCACTATGAATTGCTTAATACGCTGTTCATTTAAACGACTATAGTGCTGAATAGACTACTGCTTTAAACAGTTTTAACACTGCGTGAATTACAATGTGAAAAAACAAACAATTTAACAATGCGTCATTTTGAATTTAATACAGTACGTTGCCATTTCAAGAACACAGCATGTCAGCCATGGTGCATACACTGCTGTTTGTACATATTCAAAGGCTAAAAAACACAGATTCACGCTGCCGTTTTAATCCACCCTTCTCTTCTTTCTTCCACGAAGTAACCACGGGCTGTTCTTTGTCACGAAATTCCTCTCTGTTTGGCTTAATTCATTTCCCATTAATATTGATTTGGATTTCAATAATACGATTGGAATTGTTCAATCTGACCTCCTCTAAATAATCCCCAAATCTTCACGCATGAACGTTTGAGGAAAAATACACTTCCCATTCACATCAATCCACGCAATTGATCTTTGAATCTCTGAATCAAAATAAAATTGCAACAGACACGCAAAATGAAGCTGCGTGATTTCTAGATTCGCCCAATGCAGTGCCTTTCTAAATTTCTATCTTTGACACGTCCATACACTGGTGATTCTAAAAACTCATTCGACGCGGGCATGCACTCTGTTGCTGCAAATTAAAACCTCAAAAAACCAGACTCACGCTAAGTCGGTTGCAGTTGAAAACAAAGATTGCAGCGTGTTCTCCACTTCATCCAAGCGCGCTGTCTTCTGCGTGCCAACCAATTTAACATGTAACGCCGAATAAAATCCCATTTCACACAAATGCTTTTGCAATTGAGGGACTACACGCGACACACAGTAGTTGTTTCAACAATTAACGCAGGCGTTCCGTTGATTGAATGACAGGCAACTTCTCCTTTCAAGATTGCATACACGCGGCATCAAGCGCTGCTCCTTAAACAAATTGCAAATTTACACAGACTACAAATTCAACTAAAACTTACACTGCGCCAGATGGTTTTTAATGCCTCTGATCATCAATTCTGTTTTCCATTAAACAATCAATACTTCATCCTTCAAAAGTTTCGGTTGCTTACAAATTTAAAACAAGATTGCGCTGCGTCACAGAGCTATTTAATGCATGCCATCATTAATTGTGACTTCGCGATCAAAATAAAAATCAACCTGCACATTCATTAATTTCCTTTGACAATAAGTGCATTCGACGGCGTGGAAATTCCTTGCCACCTGGCACTGTAAACCACCACTTGCAGTTTCATTCTACCTTTTGCACATGCAATCTATTCATCCGTTTTTTTCATGTCACTTCTCCTTTCTCACATATCTGCTCTTCGTTCTTTCTGGTCTGTCTATCCGTTCTTTTCTCCAATTTCTCACTTGCTCTGTCTCCAATTTCTCACTTGCTCTGTCTCCAGCTTCTTTCTTCACCGGCTTTCAGCCTTCAATTCCTCCTTCTACAGTGAGTGTATTTTTCTTCCTCTCCCTCATATCTTCATGTTAAATAATTTCCTTGCCTTCGATGTCTCAATATAGTGGACAATCCTTTTTTTGACAGTAGTTTAGTTGATTTTGAATTTTTCTTTTACACATGCAATCTATTCATCCGTTTTTTTCATGTTACTTCTCCTTTCTCACATTTGTGCTCTTCGTTCCTTCTACACTGTATGTCCGTTTTGTTTTGCAGTTTCTTGCTCCCTCTGTCTGCAGCTTATTTCTTCACCAGCTATCAGCCATCAATCCCTTCTTCTACGGTAAGTTTTTTTCTTCGCCTCCCTCATATCTTCAACTTAAATAATTTCCTTGGCTTCGATGGCTCAATAGACTTGACAATAATTTTTTTAATAGTCGTTTTGTTCATTTTCAATTTTTCTTTGCACAGTTTTAAACGTGCTCTGTATTCGGTTTGCTGCCTCCATCCATTGCTCATCTGTCACTGCTACTGCAATTGGTTAGTATTTTTTCCTTTGTATTACAATTCATAAATTGCTTGCGGCTGCGTTTTTGGAATAAAATTTATTTCATGTTGACATGCTTCAAAATTGTTGTTTGCTCTCTTCTTTATCATCTGCCATGCTGCCATTGAAACAAATATTGTTTTCTCTTTCTTTCTTCTTAAGAGTTCGACAGCTCATTTATTCCCCTACTTTACAATTTCCAGCTGTTGCTAATGTCTTACAATTGATTTCATTCTTTTTATTTTCCCCTTCAAAAACATGGTTCATTCGGTTGTCACTTGGTGCTCTCCAATTTTCACTTCTATTACTGTTTTCATAACTACTTTGTTGGATGAACAATCAATTTTGATTTCAGTTTTTGAATTTTTTCACATAAATGGTTATTCAATTTTGTATTACTGCTTTCATTTCTTTGCTCAATTAATAATTTCATTATTATTTTGTTGCTTATGCTTTTTAAATTCCTTTTCAATTCCTGATTTCAGTTGCTTATTTGATAGCTTTTTTCAATGGGTTAAATTGCAATTTCAGTGTGATTATTATAAATATTTCTTGCCGTTTTTATTAATTCGGTTTTATATTGCTGTTTCAATTTTTTTTTTGAACTCTCGATTATATTAGTATTCTGTTGTTAATGCTTTTGACGTTGCTTTAATTGTGTTTAACTGCTTTATACAGCAGATGCTAATTTTCGTTCATGTTGCTGTTCTCATTTTCCGCTTCTTTTATTTCAATTATCAGTTTCATTGTTCTTTCGCTGTTAATGCTTTTCAGCTTTCTTTTGAATTTCTAATTGCGATGTTTTATTTGATAGTTGGTTTATTGAATTGAAGATCGTTTTTCGTTTAGCTGCTTTGAAATTTTCTTCCAATGATTATTGTTTCCGTTTGACGATATTGTTTGCAATTCTTAATTTCAATTAACAATTCGTTTATTATTATGTTGTTGCTGGTGCGTTTAGCGTTGTTTTAATTCAGTTAAATTATTTCTTGCAAGATATGCTCATTTTTTTTAATTTTGTTGTTTTTTCTTTCTGCTTCCGTTTTTTATTTGATATTTATTTTGTTAAATTGAACAACAATTTTGTTTTGGTTGTTCTAATTTTTTCAACCAAATATATTGTTGGTGCCCATGAATTTTTATTTCTATTGTTGATTTTATGGCTGGTTCATTGGCTGAAGGACCAATTTTCGTATGACTATTTTAATTTCTTCACATAATTACTGATTTCCTTTTCTATTGTTGCTTTCATTTCTTTATTCAATGAATAATTTCATTATCATTTTGTTGTTTATGCCTTTCAAATTCTTTTCCAATTCCTGATTTCAGTTGCCTATTTGATAGCTTTTTCGATGGGTTGAATTGCAATTTCGGTCTGATTATTATAAATATTTCTTGCCGTTTTTATTAATTCGGTTTTATATTGCTGTTTCGATTTTTTTTCCCAATTGTCGATTATATTAGTATTCTGTTGTTAATGCTTTTGACGTTGCTTTAATTGTGTTTAATTACTTTCTACATCAAATGCTGATTTTTTTTCATGTTGCTGTTCTTATTTTCTGCTTTTTTTATTTCAATTATCAATTTAATTGTTCTTTCACTGTTAATACTTCTGAGATTTGTATTGAATTTCTAATTGCGATTTTTATTTGATAGCTGGTTTGTTGAATTCAAGATCAATTTTGGTTTCACTATTTTGGAATTTTTTCCCAGTGATTATTGTTTCAGTTTGGTGATATTGTTTGCAATTCTTAATTTCAATTATCAATTCGATTATTATTATGTTGTTGCTGGCGTGTTTTGCATTGTTTTAATTCAGTTAAATTTATTCTTGCAAGATATGCTCATATTGTTTTTATCTTGCTGTTTTCACTTTCTGCTTTCATTTTTTATCTGATATTTATTTTGTTAAATTTAACAGCAATTTCCTTTCAATTGTCTTGATTTTTTCATCCAAATATATTATTGGTGCCCATAAATTTTTATTTCTATTGCTAATTTCATGGCTGCTTCGTTGATTGAAGGGCTAATTTCGATGTAACTATTTAAATTTTTTCACATAATTGCTGATTTCGTTTTCTATAGCTGCTTTCATTTCTTTATTCAATGAATAATTTCATTATCATTTTGTTGTTTATGCTTTTGAAATTCCTTTTCAATTTTTGATTTCAATTGCTTATTTGATAGCTTTTTCGATGGGTTGAATTGCAATTTTGAAGTGATTATTATAAATATTTCTTGCCGTTTTTATTAATTCGGTTTCATATTGCTATTTCGATTTTTTTTTTCAATTGTCAATTATATTAGTATTCTATGGTTAATGCTTTTGACGTTGCTTTAATTGTGTTTGCTTGCTTTCTACAGCAAATGCTGATTTCGGTTCATGTTACTGTTCTCATTTTCTGCTTTTTTCCCCAATTATCAGTTTCATTGTTCTTTCGCTGTTAATACTTTTCAGATTTGTTTTGAATTTCTAATTGCGATTTTTATTTGATAGTTGGTTTGTTGAATTCAAGATCAATTTTCGTTTCAGTGTTTTGAAATTTTTTCCCGATAATTATTGTTTTAGTTTAATGATATCGTTTGCAACTCTTAATTTTAATTATCAATTCAATTATTATTATGTTGCTGCTGGTGCGTTTAGCATTGTTTTAATTCAATTAAATTTATTCTTGCAAGATATGCTCATATTGTTTTTATCTTGCTGTTTTGACTTAATGCTTTCATTTTTTATCTGATATTTATTTTGTTAAATTTAACAGCAATTTCCTTTCAATTGTCTTGATTTTTTCATCCAAATATATTGTTGTTGTCCATAAATTTTTATTTCTATTGCTAATTTCATGCCTGCTTCGCTAACTGAAGGACCAATTTCGGTGTTACTATTTCAATTTCTTCCACATAATTACTGATTACGTTTTCTATTGGTGGTTTCATTTCTTTATTCAATTAATAATTTCATCATCATTTTGTTGTTTATGCTTTTGAAATTCCTTTGCAATTCTTGATTTTAGTTGCTTATTTGATAGCTTTTTTGGATGGGTTGAATTGCAATTCTGATGTGATTATTATAAATATTTCTTACCTTTTTGATCATTTCATTTTTATAATCCCCTTTCCAATTTTTGTTTTCAATTGCCAATTAATTTATTATTCTGTTGTTAATGCCTTTGACATTGCTTTAGTTATCTCTAATTGTTCACCAATGACTGTTGATTTAGCTTTACATTATTGTTTTCCCTTTTTTGACTTCAATGTCTACGTTGCTCTTACTTTGGTATATTTTATTATAATTATTGTCTTCACATATTTATCAAAGCTTTGTTACTCCATCAAACACAATTATTCTTTAGGCTTTGTTCTGTTTTGCTGCAATTTCTTTAATTTTTTTGTCCGTTGCTGCCCCTCCCTTATCAATTTATTCACTTAATGTCACATTCAAATAATTTATTCCACAAAATTGCTTGAAATTGCTCTCAACTGCTCCAACAACGTCGAATTGCCATGCTTTATAAGATTTGTGCTTCTTAATTTCTTAAATTTGTCACTGCCATTGTTTTTAACTATTTAGTTACTTCTATTACCAATTTTTTCCCCTTTAATATTGTCATTTATTCACCAATCCACTTTAATAATTTTATCCTTGGAGTTTCACTGCGCAAATTTTTTTAAAACTTTTGACTTAGGTTTTTTTTCAGTGTCATGTTAGCTAATTAAACATGAAAACCATATTGCGACAAAGATGAAAAAAATTAGTTACCATTAGTTACTTCAAAAAAATTATAATCTCAGGTTTCATAACAATGTTAAAGAAATCTAAAAACAAATAAAATTATATTAACAGCTGATTTAACTCTAACAAATCATAAAACAATGATAAATACCATATATACAATGTTTAATTCTAAATTATCTTCACATAGTTACCAAATTATAGATATAACATTTAATTTTGTTTGGATTGCAAATTGTTCTTATGTCATGATGCAAACAATCTCTGTTATGCATTTGACAAATACTATCTACGTATAAAACTTTTCTGCCCAAGAAATAAATCATTATAGTTAAAAAATACTTGGTTATTAATTAGACCACTTCTTCCATTGATTTATTGCTTCATTGTTGTGTTGGGCAACATTCCATCGAAAAAATAATACTAAAGAAACATGTGTTTTTTGTTTTGGTTGCTTATTACGCTCTGTAATTTAGCTTGGCATGTTTTCAATTACGTTTTTTATCTATGATGGAAAATTGATCTCACACTTATTAATAAAGTTTTTTCCTGCTGCTTTTGTTTCTTTTACAGGTGATATAAGCTCTTCGCTTATTGCGCCACCGCTTAAGGCTAAACCTTCCTCGAATTTCTTTATTCGTACGTCCAACATTTACTTTCATGTTTTTTTATTTGTTGTCATTTATTTATTATTTGTTGTTTTTTTCATTGGAGCTGCTTGCATTCAATTTGACATGGTAATCAAGAACATTTTAAAACAATTGCAACAATTAATCAACTTCGAAAATCAATGGAATAACTCATATTTTTTAATTTTTTTAATGTGCTTTTCCATTATTTATTGAAGATCTTATCCTTGCATATTCAAATTAGCAATAACTTCTGCATTTGCAAATAACAACTACTTTCTTTAGTTCACAAAAATTGAAGCCATCATTCTGCACCAAATTATATAATTTATTGTGCTCATAGCTCAAATAATTGTCTTCTTCATTCTAAGATCAACAAATAGCTTTAGTTGCTGTTACACCTCGCTCATCACCTTCATATTTATGCTTCTTTTCCAGTAACTCAATTCTGGTCTCCATTTCATTTTAATTGTTCTTGCATTGTTTAATCCTTTCAGTTTCAATACATGCACCAATGAGTTACAAACGACAGCGATTACAAGGGTCACATATATTTACTAATCAGGAAGATTGTTCATTTAACACACCACAACTAGAGAATGAATGTCCTTCATCCTCATATGGTGTGTTAACACAATCTTCAACGCTTCAAAGAAATCATAATCCTTTCCCCACTGATAGTCAACGCTATCCATTATTTCACGGTGAGGCTTCTTCATCTAATGCGTCATTGCTCGCTCAGAATCAGCACGATCATCACCCATCAGATTCAACATCTCTATTATTAGTACAAGATCATGTTCCACCAGAGTCAACCCCTTCCACTAATGATCTTGGATTTTCTATCAATGACCACGAAACAATTGGGCAGGCTTCATATCAAAGAAAGAGAGGAAGTTCGTTCAATACTTATTTTACTTCTTTCCAATTTATCAATACGTTTTATTCCAATGTATTTATAGCCACATTTCACACTAAATTTTCATGCCCAGGAATTCCGTATGCCTACATTGACTTTGGGGATAAAACATTCAAGTGTTGTCATTGCATGGCGCTTTTTTGGGTCAATGAGCGCCTCGCACAATCAAGCCAGCGTTATCCAAGATTCTCTCTTTGTTGTCTTGGCGGAAAAATTAAACTTCCACGGCCACCACCAACTCCTCATCCTTTTGATGACTTGCTGAACAGTTTATTGGGTCAGAAATCCAAGATGTTCCGCAGATGCATTCGTTCCTACAACTCTATGTTCGCTTTTACATCCATGGGAGTTAATATTGATCAATCAGTTAACCGTCAGTCTGGCCCATATGTTTTTAAGATAAATGGCCATTGTCATCATCTGATGGGATCTTTGTTACCTTCTAATGAGAATGCTCCAAAATTTGCACAACTTTATATTTATGATGTGTCAAATGAAGTTTCAAATCGGATGTCACAATTTCCACATTCAACCTCTGATTCATGCTTGGATCAAACTATTGTTAGTGATCTTATTAAAATGCTTGCCTCAACTAATTGCCTGGTTGGCTTATTTCGCCATGCATCACAAAAACTCTCAGAACCTAACAATCCTGGATATAAATTGCAATTATTGTGTCAAAGAACAAATGACAGCAGAGAATATAGTAATCCAACTTCAGATGACATTGGTGGCTTAATTGTTGGCGATATTGGTGCTTATCGATCAGAACGAGATATAATTATTGAAAGTTTCTCAAACACTTTATAGAGAATCCCTAAGCTTCATCCAAAGTTTATGGCCTTGCAATATCCTCTTCTATTTCCATTTGGTGAAGACAGTTATCGCACCAACATTAGCTTTGCAGATAATCACAGTAATATTTCTAGAAAGCGTCAAAGAGTCCCTATGAGAGGCTTTTATGCTTATGTTATTCAAGAAAGGGAATATGGCGAAGACACTCTCACAAAAGGTGGTCGCTTATACCAACAATTTTTAGTTGATGCTTTTGCAAACATTGAAGAAGATAGGCTTGATTACATCAGAATGAACCAAAATGATCTCCGAACTGATTTATATCAAAATATCAGTGAAGCTGTGCTTAAAGGAGATGTTGAAGGATCATCAACTGGAAAAATTATCCTTCCATCTTCTTTCACTGGTGGCCCACGATATATGATTAACAATTACCAAGATGCCATGGCAATTTGCAGAGCTTATGGAAATCCTGATCTTTTCATTACATTCACCTGCAACACAAAATGGCCTGAAATCGAGAGAGAACTTGATAAAAGCAGGGGTTACAAACCTGAAGACAAACCTGATATTATTACACGGGTTTTCAGAACAAAACTTCTTGATATGTTAAAGTTCATCAAATCTGGTGCCCCTTTTGGCAAAACAATTGCTGGTAATGCAACCATCACAATTTCTTCCTTACATACTGGCATTTGTTAGATAAACTAATTCTGTTTAACACTTTTGTAGATGTCCATTCAATAGAGTTCCAAAAAAGAGGCCTTCCACATACACATCTTGGTTTGGCTTGCCTCGAAATTCAAATTCAGAACTTCTGCTGATATTGACTCAATTGTCTCGGCTGAGATACCAGATAAAAACATTGATCCTTTATGTCATGATATTGTCTCCAAATTCATGCTTCATGGTCCATGTGGTGTTGCAAAACCAGGCGCACAATGCATGTCAGGAAATGTATGTACAAAGTCATTCCCAAAGAAATTCAGAAGCTCAACTACTTTAGATGAAAATGGATTTGTCTATTATAGAAGAAGAGAATTCCATGATAATTTCGTGCAGAAAAATAGAATTATGTTGTTCAACGACTATGTTGTCCCATACAACAAAGAACTTTTGATGCGTTATAATGCCCATATCAATGTTGAGATATGCTGTCAGTCAATGCTCATCAAGTATTTATTCAAATATGTCAATAAAAGCCCTGACAGGTGTCGAGCCGTAATACAGCATGACAGAAATGACGAGATACAAGCATATCTTAATTGTCGATTTATCTGTCCTTATGAAGTTGTTTGGCGTATTTTTCAATTCCCAATTCATTCAAGATACCCTCTAGTTGAAAGGCTTCAAATTCATTTGCCTTTTCAGCAAAATATTGTTTTCTCATGCAGCGAATCTCTTCAATCTGCTCTTAGAAGGCCAGGTATCAGGAAAACAATGCTTACAGAATGGTTTGAATGCAACAAACAATTTCCTGATGCAAGGGAGCTATATTATTCCGAATTTCCAAACAAATTTGTTTGGGATTCTAGACAAAAACAGTGGACTATGAGGTCTAAAGGGCTCAGCCTTGGACGTGTACCATATGTGCACCCTGCTGCCGGAGAACTTTATTTCTTGAGGCTGCTTTTAAACCATATTAAAGGATCAACTAGCTTTGCAGATTTAAGGAATGTCCACGGGGTTCTTCATCCAACGTTTCAGCTTGCCTGTAAAGCACATGGACTTTTAGGAGATGATAAAGAATGGTCTGAGGCTTTCTGTGAGGCAATAGCAACTGCATCATCACCACAACTTAGACAGCTTTTTGTTGGTATTATATTGTTCTGTCAGGTTGTTGACCCTTTGATCCTATTCAAGCAGTTTTGGCACTCAATGCATGATGACATCCTTACAAGTTAAAAGCATCTTTTAGAATGCCAAACCTGATATTGCCTGATGATCAGCTCAAAAATTATGTGTTATATGAGCTTGAGCAACTTTTTAATGCTTCTACAACAACGCTTCAGGATCATAGCTTGCCCATGCCTGATGGCCAACTCCTTAAAGAAATTACAAACAAACTTCTAAGAGAAGAGCTTGATTATGATTTATCTGAACTTAGAAGTCAACATTCCTTGAATTTTTCTTCTCTCAACCATGGACAGAGAGTTATATATGATTCAATTATTGCAGCCATCTTTGCTAAAAAACAAGCTCTGGTCTTTGTGCATGGTCATGGAGGAACTGGCAAGACTTTTTTATGGCACACCATCATAAATCGTGTAAGATCTGAGTCTCTAATTGTCCTTGCAGTAGCATCATCTGGTATTGCATCTCTTCTCCTTCCAAATGGTCGCACTGCCCATTCAAGATTCAAAATACCGCTTTCTATTGATGAATCATCAACATGTGCCATTAAAAAAAACACACATCTTTCCAACGTTCTTCAAAAAACTGCTCTTATAGTTTGGGATGAGGCACCAATGGTTAACAAATGTTGTTTAGAAGCTCTTGATCGTTCAATGCGTGATGTTCTTTCAGAAGGAACCAACTACAACAAAGATCTCCCCTTTGGTGGAAAAACCATTTTACTTGGTGGTGATTTTCGATAAATATTGCCAGTTATTCCCGGTGGAAGCAAAGAGCAAATAATCAATGCTTCTTTAACCAGCACAATTTTGTGGCCGAAATTTACTGTCTTGACTCTTACAGAAAACATGCGTCTCTCCATAGATGGTCTGTCCTTAGAAGAAAAGGCTGAAATTAGAGAGTTCTCTGAATGGATTCTAAGTGTTGGTAATGGTCAAATTTCTGATTTGCCTTCTCTCAGTGAAGCTGATGAATCTTTTGTCACTATTCCTTTTCATCTTCTCCTTCGAGCTTCATGTGATCCAATTCCAACAATTGTTTCAACAATTTATCCAAATATTTGTGATGTTCAGATTGACCCTGGCTATTATAGAGAAAGAGCTATAGTGACAACAAAAAATACAACAGTTGCTGAGATCAATGATTTTGTGCTTCGCATCACACCTGGAGCAAAACGTGTATATCTTAGTGTTGATTCTGTTTCAACGTCGTCAACAGAGAGTGATGATGCAAGCTCATTATATCCCATAGAATACATAAATCAATTGGAATTCAATGGGGTCCCATCTCATGAACTTGCTCTCAAAATTGGGACACCAGTGATGTTGCTTAGAAATATCAGCCCATCTATTGGTCTATGCAATGGGACTAGGCTTATCATCACACAGCTTTCATCAAAAGTCATCCAAGCACAAATAATAACTGGATCTAACATTGGCAATCAAGTCTTCATACCAAGAATCATCTTTCCAATCAATGAAATCAGATGTCCTTTTACAATTAAAAGGCGTCAATTTCCTTTAAAGCCATGTTATGCTATGACAATAAATAAAAGTCAAGGACAATCTTTAAAAATTGTTGGTGTTTTTCTTCAAGACCAAGTTTTCACCCACGGTCAGCTTTACGTCGCTCTCTCAAGAGTCACTTCCAAAAAAGGTTTAAAGATTATTTCATGTGACAATGAAGGTCGTCCTTCTACTTATGCAAAAAATATTGTCTACAAGGACATTATAAGCGCTCTTCCTAAAGGTCATTCTTTTTCAATCTTTAGCAAAATAAATTCTTGCTCATTATTAACTCATCAATATTTTGTATATGACAACCATTGCACTTTACTTCTTCAAATATTTTGTTATTCATTCAATCTTAAAAAGAAAACATTGTTTCACCATCAATATTTTGCTTATCATCAACGTTAACCATTAGTTGCAAAAATGTTGCATCTGTTAACTTTATATTTACACTATTCATCAACATTATTAATTTTTTAGCTAGGTTTTCATCATGCTTATATATGCTTTTAACAATTTATGTTTGTTTATCCATTATGCGTTAAATTGCTTTCCTCATTTATCATTATTGATTCTTATATTCTATTATTTGTATCTTTGCTCTCAGAGTGATGGCGGTATTCTATAAAAAAATACAACTTCTACCAATCATTACGTGGAAGAGAGTGCCGTGTTTGGATCCCAACGCTGAATGGTCAAAGTAGCAGTTATAATTGCCTTTTCGTTGATGCCACAGTAAGTTTACATTTCACACGCTTCCTTTATCATCTTTTTCTCCTTGCGTATTGCATTTTGTTATAACATACCATACCTTATTGTAAAATATTCATGGCAAATCCAATGGCAAAGACAATTTTTTAGTCTTAATCATCAAATGTTTATAATACAAAAAATTATGTGCGTGATTTTAAAACCAGTGTAATACTTTCATCCAAATGTACATTATGAATAATTACATTGAATACTATAAATTATTTATTTTCTAAAAACAGTTGCCTTTTTATTTTCGTTCCACTACTATTAAAAAAAACCCAAATTCAATCCTGCACATATTTTATTAATAGCAATAACATATTTTTTCCATTATTACAATCCATTTACTGTAATTACATCTTCTATTTCGTTTGACAAATAAAAAAAATGAGCTTCAAAAAGACATGTCCTTAAAGTATTTCTATTTCCTTTTAAAAACCTCCGTAAAGAGCATAAAAAAGGCTGTAATAGTTTAAAAAATCATTATATAGTCCATCTCTCCTACCTCAAGTCAAAAAAATTATCATTCAAAAACACTGCTTTAACATTTTAAAACTACAGCAACAACTTCAACAATCTTTTGTATAATTTATAGCCTAATTACTTATGCACAATGTCTTTAATTTCGTTACCAATAGTTTACATTTTCATAAAACAGGGTAACGCAATTCAGGCATCTGCTAAAGGCAAAAACATAGAACCATTTGCTGCTTCAATTATTGAAGGTGATTATTATCAAGTCTATGAATTCTACACCTTTGAGAACAGATATACAAATTCTGTTGTTTCCCACGAAGCAATCATTGATCTTAAGTCTGACACCAAAGTTACAAAAATTGATCCAATGACCCCCCCAATACCACGCCATTACTTTAACTTCATCGACTTCGCACATCTGTTCACTATAGGAAGACAATCAGGAGTGCTAACAGGTTTCATCGCAAACTAGCATTCTTTATGTTTTTTTATGTTTCTGTTACATTTCTTTTCACCGCTAACCTTTTTTCTATACATTAGATGTGCTTGGTCGATTAAAAGGCGTTCAGCCGCTTGAACAAATTATGGTTCGAGGTCAAAATCTGACAAACAAAAGAGAATTTATCATTGAAAATATAAGGTTTACAATCTTAATCCCATACATTTATCAGCTTAATACATTTTTTTTAAAACTCTAAATTTCATGCAGGGGTGAAGAGCTCAGGGTTACTCTTTGGGGTGATGTTGCAAAAAGGTTTAATGATTCCGATCTAGCCAATCAATCAAATCCACTTATAATTGTCTTTGCTGCCTTTCGAATTACTGAGTTCAAAGGTTTTTCTCATCAACCATTTCCCTTTAATTTCTCATCATTCAATATTAATTAATGTTGATAGCTCTATACATTTCTTGCCTTATTAAACTCAAAATCAACTAATCCCAGTATATGCACTCTTTTTCTAACTCACAGGAAAACCAAATCTCGCCAGCACTGTTGCTTCCTTATGGTATTTCAATCCGGAAATCAAAGAAATCCTTCCCTATAAACATTAGTGAGCGTTCTATTTCTTTATTTATCTTTATAAATTAATGCTTCATAAACCTATTTATAACAAACATCTTCAATGTTAAGCTATAAGGATATTCCCGTTGAGGTTCATCAACTCCCTTCTACAACAACCGCTCAAACCATTGACCAGCAGCTAAAAGAAAATAGAAGGACAATCAAATAAATCCTTTGCATGGATCCATACCAATACAAAGTATGCCAACAATGATCTACACTTTTCTCCTCACATATTAGCCTTAATTTGTGATCCTGTCAACTATTCAATAATATATTTGTGTTTATCTATTATTAAAAAAATTGCAGAGCCAAAGATTTACATGTAAAGCCTCAATAGCTGGCTATGATCTTCATCGAGGCTGGTGGTATCATAGCTGCCCATTATGCATAAAATCAGTATCTGACAAAGGCACAGGTTTTAAATGCATTGAACACAATGACGTCACGCCAATTCCATGGTAAGCAAAATTTTTACATTATTTTTCATTTCCACAACTACATTCTACATGTTTTTCACATCCTTTATATTGCGTCTCATATTTGATTATCTCATTTCTAACATTTTAACAGGTTTAGAGTTGATTGTATTGTCACTGACGACACTGATGTCACAACATTTTTAATGGTCGGAGAAACTGCTGAAAACTTCTTTGGCTCATCTGCGCATAGTTATGTCTATGATAAAGGGTTCATTGATTCCATTCCAACTCCTATGATAGACAAATTACAAAAACCCAAAATTTTTCAGCTACGATTCGGAACCTTTCGCTCAATGATGAATCGTTGTGATATCATCGTTGCCAATGTTTTCGATGACATAACAGAAGTTGAATCTCCACAACAACATGTTGAACCAAAGCTTCATGATTCAAATGTTCCTTTCATGGAACAAGCTTCTGCATCTTCCTCTTCAAAAGACCCTGTTACCCCAACACCTATTCCACCATCTAGAGCTGACATATCTACTCCTTCACCATCACATGCTAAGAAACATCTACTATTTGAAGATGACACACCTGTACAAAGGTCACATGTTTCTTTCTCTCTTCATAACTTTTGCCTTTAAACTGCAATCATATCATTTATATATTTTTACTTTGTCAATACTAAACGCACAATCTGTTTTTTTTAAGTCACAGCTTGGCAACAACTACTGCAGCTGAACCTCCAGATGTGATCCCATTAGTCAATCCCAGTGCATGAACAATGCCTGAAAAAGATGATCAACCAAAAAAACATCACTGCCCGTCAAAATCACTTGATGATTAGGTTAGTTTTAACTTGCTCTTCACTTAAGCCATTTCATAAACTATATCTTTATCTTCATTTCCTTTTCATCTCACACACAAAAATTCCCGTGCAAATGATTGGCAAATAGCTGTTTGCACAAGTAGGCTGTTAGAATGCCATGTTTATGGAAGCTGAAGGTTTTACATATCTGTTATCTTGCCTCCTCTGTTTGTTTATCACCGCGGTTCCTTATCCCCATCCCTTTGTTAATGAATCCCATCTCCACCTTTCATTTCTTCTCTCCTCAAACGAAAGGTCTTTCTTTATTTAGTTCAGACAGGGGTATTATGACGTTGTGGAAAAAATTCTTAAATGCCAATGGTTTTGTTACATTTGAAGCTAATAGAGAAAACAACACCCAGGAAAAAAAAATTGCAGCTGACTGTTGCATGTTGTTTCCCTTTTAAAAAGAAAATCTGTCAAATTTAAGTCCCTATTAATTAGTTCTAGGCAGAGCAATTGAGATTATCACTGGTAATAATGGCCATAGTGTGCAAAAACGTAGCCCATTTTTATCGCCTCTTTCCCCAATATTTCCTCAAAAAAAGGACAGAGACTGTAAATTATACAAACCAAGATTAAACTTTCTGCATAAAAAATATCAAAACAAAATACTTATTGCCCACACACTGCACCGTTTGCCCATCCGCAGGCAACATACTGTTAGACAAAACAGAGGTTAATATGTTTCTTTAGCTTAACTTTTAAACTTTTGGGCAACGACACAATTAGAGGTATAATCATTGATAGATTTGCTATTTCAAGACACCACACACTATAATCTCATATTTTTAACACCTGCAGCAAAGAATTCACCAAATGTTTCCCAAAACATACCGTTAAGCCTCTGAACTCTGTATTCTCGAACTCAACCAATCTCTTCGACAGTGTTTTCCCACAAACATACACCAGCGTTAACTACAAAAGATTTAAACCAAACATCAAAAAACCGGAAGATTGACAAAATGCCAATCTTGGCAGAACTCAAGTTAGCTCATACGTTCTCTAACTGAGCAAAAAAAAGTTGGTTCATACGCTAATAAAATTCATATAATATAGGACAAAATATTTTATACAGTAAATAAAAATCAATGTAGCTGGCTCATAAATCAAGTATAATTTGTTGCTTTCTAATATATTGGATCAAGAACTATTATTGAAGTTTCAAATCTACAAAGAACAAACTAACCAGCCAACAACATAAATGTCAATTGAGAAAAACAGAGTTGAAGTTTCATGGATAATTAAACTACGCTTCATAGATTTTTTTCTAATGATAAACATCTCAATCAATCTCTATACGTTTTTCATTGGCAGGATCTCCTGAGGAACATCGCTTCTGCTAATTTTGCATCCCTCCTTGCACTATTTCCAGGTCACTATCCTCTCTTGAAAAACAATAGTGCTTTTTGGCATTGTAATAGCATCCTTTTGTTATGGTGACATCATATGTTAATTTTATTATGCTTTCAACTCCTAAACTGCTTGGCTGATCTATTAACTATTTTGGATGTCAAATATGGACAATGTAATAGATCGACCACTTTAATAATATAACAGTTTTATCACATAATATCTATAGACTTTACAAATTATTGTTCTTAAAAAAAACCCGGTTAATAATTGGATTTCATGCAGTTCAATTTGAGTATCAATACATTCATTTTGGATTTCAGTTATTTCAAAATAAAGTATTATGATACTAATAGGTGAGTGTTGTTGAGTTTTGAACTGGTTGCTGCCAATTTTTGAAATAAACTGTTTAGAGCGTAATTAATATGGTTATGCTTTTGAAATAGCTTTTTCAGCCCCAGCAAACACCTTCGATATTATTCTCCAGGTTCCTTATGCATATTTTGAATTGTTAACTTCCAAATTGGGGCCTTACATGTTTTCAATAATCATTAGCATTAGTTAAAAAAAAATTTGGTAAAGGCAAAATATAGCTACTACAACAACACTGCAGACAATGCTCATATAGTGAAAACTAGATATCTTTTGTTCAGACAGAATGGTTTACAAACTGTCTTCACTGGTAGATTATTTACCTATTTATTTGCTGTCAATAACTGTCTTAATTACATGCATAAATACAAACTATAAAGAAAGACTTGCGCTTGATTATTGCCCCCCATTTCTCATTGTATAGTATAATGTACTGTCATATGTTTGCCTGTTGACCAAGAATCAAGGTCACAGATATGGACTACATATTCCGCACTCTGGCGTCATTTATATAGAGTTCAACGTCTGGTAGATCCAAGTTTAACAAACAAAATGCTAAAATTTCAGTCTGATAACAGCTAAAAAACTTCAAATAAGAAAGCTATGATGTAGGCGAAAGCCCCCCCCCCGCTTTCATATTATCTTGCATTATTTTGATTTCTTTGCCAGCACACACGTTGTTTCCAGTGTTTTTTGTTGAAGACAGAAGCGTTTTTACTTCTGTGCTGTAGAAATGTTAAGTGCTTGGTTGAATTTTGAGTGCCAAAATAAGTCTTTAACTTGATACTATTTTAGTCTTTTAATATATAACTATTGTTGCTTTATTCCCAGAATAAAATTCAAATGTTGTTTTCTTCCCAGAGTTATTTCATTTCCATACGCATTCATATCATTCAATTTCAATGCTCAGTAAATTAAGAAACATTGGTTTCATTAGAGCTCAAGAAGATTATGATCTAGGCGAAAGCCCCCCCCCCCCCCCCCCACTTTTAGATTATGTTGCATCATTCTTATTCCTTCGCTAGCACAAACATTTTTTCCAGTTTTTTTTCTTGAGGAGAGAAGCGTTTTTCCTTCAGTGCTATAAAAATATCAGATGCTTTCTTAAATTTTTAGTGCCGAAATAAGTGTTAAACTTCATACTATTTTAGTATTTTAATATGTAAATATTGTTGCTTTATTCCCATAATAAAATTCACATATTGCTTTCTTCCCATAATTATTTCATTTCCATACGCATTCATATCATTCAATTTCAATGCACTGTATATTAACAAACGTTGGTTTCCCGGAAAATCATTTCATTTTATTGTTTTTTTTCCTTTTTTTTTAATGAGTGAGATGTTGTTCTGTCTTTTGAGGATGCACAATCGTGACAAACCATTCTAAATTTTCACCCTAAAATATGCTCAGCTCAATCTTAAGCTCTGTTTACAATTGTTTTATCATAATGTTTTGCTTTCCAACTGTACGCTGATTTGCCAACTTCATGTTCCATCTGGATACTATTATCTCGCATATGTCTGCATACATGTCACTGCACTGCCATGTAGATGTGCTAAAAAAAATAATGACCCTTTTTCAATTTAGCATGCTGCCAGAGTTTAAAACTTGGTTTGAAATCTCAGCTTTGGAATAATTCAGAAACATTGAGCTATTTGCTTTTTTAACATATGCAGTTCCAAGTTTTCCTTAACAGTTGCTATTTTTTTTCTTTGTTTATGAATGATTGGCCTGTTTATTGAGCTTAATGTCGTCAGCTCAATATTGAGCTCTGTTTTCAATTGTTTGATCTTGATGTTTTGCTATCCAAGTGTGCAAAGATTTTGCTAACTTGATATTTAATATGGATAGTTTTTTCTGGCTTATGTTCTCTCACCGAATACAATGTGCTTTGCTTATGAAAGCCTTCATTTGCTATCTATGCAACAGAACAATGAGTTTAAGGAGGTAGGCACCATTTGTACACGTCTATTACATTCTTTATTTATGTTTGGATAGTTAGAGATCGTGGCATACAAAATGAATTAATAACATCAGAACTATGGGTTCCTCTATCTGAGGCTCCCTTTTGCGATACTTTTTAATTCAGCAATAACAAATATTACACAACCAACTTCTTCCTTCATTACATTTGATTGCAGATTATCTTCCCTGATTTCAGTCACCACCATCTGATACTCTACAATAATGATTATTACACAGGCAACCCACCTTCACATCACATGATTATAAAAATAGCTTATCACAGCCAGTATTTAATCACAGAAAGAAAAAAATTGATCCAATTTTATAGCTTTAATCAAACTTTAACATTTTGTCTCACAACTGGTGAATACAGCTTCTACGAAATCCAGTTGCTCCATATACCAAATTTAGGACCCAATTACTGACATTGACATCAACAAAACTTCCTTGATCATGGAAAAAAAATAGAGAGAGAGAGAAAAAGAAGCATCATGCCATGTTATCTTAATTGAATATATAGCAGTAACCATTGAAAAAATTACTATAAATCAAATTTCATAGTCTTCAAATCTTTATTAAAAAGTTAACCAAGAATTCACACCAAACACAACTTTTTTTCCTATCCTCATCTAGAACAGGACCTTCTAAAATATAAACTATACATTCAGTAATAAAGGGGGAAAACACATCAATTCGTCCATTTTTGTTAAAGAAAGAAACATACAAGCTTTGCCGCGATAAAAATGTACAGAGAAGAAAGAGAAGGAGAGTGTCCAACACCAAGCTACTAAGAAATTCCATTTCATATTTTTAACAATTGCATGAAACATCATTAAAAACAAACATAGAGTTGCATCTCTTTCTTTCACGAAAACTTCACTATCTATTAACAATAACCTCGACAAAAGACCGAATTCAAATTATGCGCTGGACTTTAATGAAGTTGTCATCTTTGTTAAGAATTTGAGCAGAGCAGCTGCGATTAACAACTTACTGCTGGAGTGTAATTTCCCCTCTATTTGCATCCTTTCTCGCATGTCACAGGAAGAAAAGTTTGTAGATTTTAATATTACACATACATACAGAATACACATTGCTACCTCAACTGCTCCTCCAGAATGCCACTTAATACGTTGGCATAATTTTCTTCTCCAAAAGATGCCACACCTCTTTATCATAAATCATTTCTTTTCCCATTCAAATAATATTCTGAGCCCAAAATGCCACACCTCTTTAACATCAATAAAATAACTCTTCACGACCAACAAATCAATTTTATCAACAATCCACTCACCATTCATTCTTTTTTTAAAATTTCAGCCACAACGCCATTATTCTCCCACTCTCTCCTGGTAAATCCTTGTTGTCATGAACTGAAACAGAAAACATTACTGTATCAAACAATCTTTCCCAATCCACAGTAATTGAACCATCACTACTTATAACAAACCACAGCTTTCTACTTTGCTTCGTAATTGAACAAACAGGCAACCAACACAATAGCAAATATTGTTAGAATTCGAAATACTACATTTTTCTGTATATTCAGAGTAATTCTTCTCTTACAATTGAGACATAATTTATAAACAAATTCCTAGACTAAAATAGCTAGAATAAAGGTTACTTTTCTTGTTACTTTACACAGTACCTATAACAGGTAATTAACGGTCATATTTAACACTCCCCCTCAAGTTGGAGCGTAGATATTTATCAAGTCCAACTTGCTAATTGCATCATGAAAACTTCGACGTGTTTGGTACGATCATGTTGAACAGGATTATGCGCAATCTCGATAGCTGACTTATTATCACAGTGTAGACCCATAGATGTCCCATACTCAATTCCCAGGTCTTGTAGTACCTGTTTAATCCATAGCAATTCACACACACCATGAGCCATACCCCGGTATTCTACTTCTGCACTTGACCTTGCGATTACTTTCTGCTTCTTACTTCTTCAAGTGACAAGGTTATGCTTTATCGAATGTAAATTTTCTGATGGTGATCTCCCCCTGATTAACAGGGTGTGGAGTCACGGAATATTTTCGGGATCTCCCCCTGATTAACAGGGTGTGGAGTCAAGGAATATCTTCGATGGTGATCTCCCCCTAATTAACAGGGTGTGGAGTCTCAAAATATCTTTGTTCTCTTCATCGTTACTCTCCCCCTGAAGAGAAGACCCGGGAACTCCCCCTGATTAACAGGGTGTGGATTCTCGGAATGATACATCCAAGGGTATATGTAACTTCTGATGGGAAAGGTCATAACACCGATACCATTTCGGTGTTTCTTCATTTGTTCGAGTAATACTGGCACTGTAGCCTCCGGGGATAAAAAGAAAAATTCGATTCGAAAAGAAAAAAAATACGTTTCAAGATAAAAAAAATTCGAGATTCGAGATTAAAAAATACGTTTCAAGATAAAAAATTCGAGATTCGAGATACAAAATACGTTTCAAGATAAAAAACTTCGAGATTTGAGATTCGAGATACAAAATACGTTTCAAGAAAAAAAAATCGAGATTCGCTTTGATCAATACAATTCAAAGAAATACGATTCAAAAGAAAAAAATTCGAGATTCGAGATAAAAAAATACGTTTCAAGATAAAAAAATGCAGAAATTTTACCAATTGTGCCTGGATGAACGACATTCGTTGTAGGTTGTACCATTGTTATTTCGAATGACCCGCTTCACTGCAATAAAAACAAACCCGCCCACCCGGGTAACCGATGATTTCGTAACACCTTTGTTTTGAATGTCCGATTTCATCGCAAAGAGAATACACCAACCCAGTTGTATTTTTGAATTTTCGGTCAACCCGGTCAGCCCCATTTCGGTCAGCAGCCCGGTCAGCCTTTACCCAAGTTCGGTCAGCAGCCCGGTTAGCCTTTACCCAAGTTCGATCAGCCTTTAAATTTCGCCCTAAACACTGTTTCCCTTTTTCTCTCCCCCCTCTTTCAACCTGCGCCACCCCGTCACTCCTCTCTCCCCCGTGTCCTTCAAATTTTGGAATACACAGTCCACGTTCAAGCCTGTAAACCTCCAACTGACTCTTCTGCTGTTCTTCCATCTTGGCCTTCTGCAACTGCTGAATGAACTTATCACGCTGCTGCAACTCATTACACAACACCTGTTGATGCATACTCAATTCTAGATGGGTGTTCTTCGGTGGGTGTTCTTCAATGGGTGTTCGGGTGTTGATTTCTAGGTTTCATGGTGTTTGGGTTGATGGGTGATTTCTGGGTTATTCAACTGGGTTGTTCGGCTGGGTTTCTGGTTTGAGTTTTAAATGTTTGTGGGTTCGAGTTCGAGTTCGAGTTTCAGTTGAAGTTGTGTTGGAGGGTTCTGGGTTCGAGTTTGAGGATGAAGATGATGTGTGATGGTTGTTGATTGAACACGGGAAGAACTGGATTTGAATAGTAACAGTTTGATGAAGAAGTTCAAATGGTTTGTTGGGTTTTTTTTTTTTCTGGGTTTGTGGGTTTTTTTCTCGGGAAAAACTGATTTTCCGGGAAAAACTGGGTTTTGTGGATTTGAGGGTTTTTTTCTCGGGAAAAACTGATTTTCCGGGAAAAACTGGGTTTTGTGGATTTGAGGGTTTTTGATGGATTTCTCCGATGGGTTTCTGGGTTCTTTGAATGCTGCGAAAAATTTCTGGGATTTCTCCGATGAACAAATGGGTGGCGAACAGTAACTCCGACGAACAAACAAGTACTGTAACAATTAATTTCTGGGTTTTGAAACCAGAAAGAAGAGAAAAAAAATACGATTCAAAAGAAATTCGGGATTTGCTCTGATACCATGTTAGAATTCGAAATACTACATTTTTCTGTATATTCAGAGTAATTCTTCTCTTACAATTGAGACATAATTTATAAACAAATTCCTAGACTAAAATAGCTAGAATAAAGGTTACTTTTCTTGTTACTTTACACAGTACCTATAACAGGTAATTAACGGTCATATTTAACAAATACCACAACTTTCTATAAATATTACAGCTTCGCTTCGTCAATCACCAAAAACAGCCCAACTCATTATCCAACCAACAAAACAACAAAATTGAACTACACGGCATAACAACTGTGAGCTAAAATTTAAAAATTTTAACTTTAAAACTTCGGTTCATTATTAAATAATTGAAGACCAATTAAGTACACTCCACAACCAATCCATTTCCAAAGAAACACATAACTCCTCTTCAATAACAATTAACGAATCATAACACATTCACCCATTCGTTAATAAACAACACAAAAAAAATTAATGGCCAAACAATCGATTAATTCACTATACAAAAAAAAAAGTTGTAACCAATCAACACAAATAAATAAATAAAAATTTCAAACTTTTCAATCTATTACATTTTTCCCATCAGTTAATTATATAATTGTCAAACCAATTAAAACACACAAAATAATCAATGCATTTAAACTTTGCAATCTATGCGTTAAATAAATCAATACACAATTAAAATGCAAACTGTAATTAAATTATTGTCCAACCTTGTAAAATGATGTTGACAATCAACCAAATCAATGCAAACAAGCAATAATCTATTTTTCATACATTCTACTCATTACAATATTGCTATAAACCTGGTAAATGCTTAATTACTGTTAAAAAAAAACAACATCAACACGTTCAGTTCAAGAAAACAAAAATTCATCTTTCAGTCATTTCATTAATCACAAATTTACACCCACCATTTAAATAACCATCAATATAGTGAATACATACTCAACAATAAATCAATTATACTTTCTCAACATGCACATTACAATTCGCTCATCTTTCATAAATTTTGTTGCTTGCAATTTCAACATTTTCCAATTTAATTATTATCCAGATACTTCAACTTATAACAACAATCAACTAATTCAATACATGAAAAAATATTAACCAGCATAATTTGAAAATTACAATTTTCTATCTACCAACTACAAAATTCTTTGTTTGCGCCATAAATAATCAATTCCCTCTATTAAAAAAGCCCAGCGCAACGCGCGGGCTACCCAACTCGTACAAGAGCTAAAAGAGCTCGGTGTGGTTACTGTTCAGTGTGACTCAGGCGCATTGTGGACTGGATTTTTGTCGTCCGTGCGTCGCGAGTTCGTCCACCCTTTTTTTTTGTTTTTTCCTGATGTGAACAGTGTCATGGCGAAACAACCCCCGATAATAAGACAAAAACACGTTTCGGCTGAGGGCTACGGTTGTAATTGCACGCGTACGGACTGGTCCGGTCCGGTCCGCCGCAACCTTTTTTTAAAATATTTTTGAACATGTGTTATTACGTCTGTAGCCCCCGGTAAGACAAAATCCATGAATTAGTCTCAGGGGTGGTTTCGTAATTGACGCCTACGTTACTGTGCTCTTGCGTCAGCACTGTCAGGTGGCCATACAGGCGCGTCGGCGCGTTTTCTTCCTGCCATCGATTCAGGTGGCGTGTACGGCGTCATACGACAGTGATAATTTTTCCTCCGCTGGTGAAAACGATTCGCAACCCTTCCCTAAATCTCATGGAGTGGCGCGTGCTGGGAGATGATCGACGTAGAGGCTCATATAGTCGGTTGAACGTTTATGTGCTCTTTTCTCTCTCCTCAGCGCCGGATTCAACTTCAGTCCCCCGATTTATTGTTGATGCATTTCAGTCCCTTGGCTTTTGTTTGATTTCTGTAATAGAAGTTTCGAATTCTGTCAATTTCGTCATTTAATTCAAATTGATATATGTAGTTTGCATGTCAGTCCTTCCTCTTTGAATTTTTCGGTTTGCTATTAGATCCTTTAATTTATTTAGTGCAGCAGGTTATATTGTTTTCAATTTTGTTCTTCATGTCAAATGCATTATATATTGCACTCTAATTTCAGTCCCTCTTCTTTTAAATTTTTTTTCTCTTAAATCTTTTAATATTTTTGGTACAAAAGTATAAATTGTTGTCAAATTAATCCTTCACTTTAAATCAATCATATATTTTGTTTTTTTGGGCCTTATGTTTTTAATTGTTCTATTGAAATTGAATTCCTGTATTATTATGTATATATTTATGCATTATTCCCTATTATTGTACAAGTTTATGTATATATTTTTCTTTAATTCGGTTTTTAATATTTCTTTTATCTTTTCTTTTGTTGGGGTTTCTTTTTATTTAGTCTTCAAATTTTATTCCTGGTAGTAATCATTTGAACATTAATTTAATTTTTTTAAATCACAAATATTTTTTAAATGCTAACAATGATAATAATAATAATAATAATAATAATAATAATAATTAACAAAAATTTAATAATAATAATTTAATTGTTTGAATATTTATTGAATATTATCGCCTAATAATAATAAAAAAAATTTATTGAAAGTGTGTGAAATTAATTATATATTTGTATATTTATGTCAAATTAAAGTATGTTAAACTGCTTATATGTTTGAATATTTATTTAATATTATCGTCTAAAAATATATACAAAGAGGGGAAAAAATACCGCATCTTTTTTCAAGGAAAAACAAATTATATCAATATTCTTAAATACATTTAGTATAATAATATGATGAATAAATCTTATAAAATTAAAATAAATTGGCTCCAAATTTTAATTTTTTGCTCTTTTATTCAAGTTTATTTTTTGAAAAAAAATTACAGTATTTTGATTTCTAATATTGCAGATCTAATATTATTGAGAAAAATATACAACTCAAAAAAAACAAAAGGCAGACAAATTTACCTTCATTATCTGCAATAAAAAAATATACGAACCACTTCCCGTCTCGATTACACTGTTATTTTTAGACGGCAAATAAGTAATTGTAGCATGAAAAAAAAATCAGTTTATTTTTAAAAACAAATTACAATATTTTGATTTATAATGTGTGGGATCTAATATTACTTGGAATAAAATTCAACTCAAACAAAGAATAAAATTACAAATTTACCTACGTTATCTAAAATTTAAACATATACGAACCGCTTCCCATTGTTATTACTTTATAAAGTATGTGAGACTAATTATATGTTTTAATATTTATTGAATATTATCGCCTAAAAATATATAGAGAGAGAGAGAAAATTTGACCTTGGATTTTAAAACAAAAAAATTTATATCAATATGCTTAAATACATTTAATATAATAATATGATTAATAAATCTTATAAAAAAAATTGCTTTGAATTTAAATTTTATACTCTTTTCTTTAGGTTTATTTTTTAATTTCTTTTTTTCCAATTTTCCCATTTTTAGTATTTCAAATCTGATATTACTAGAGAAAAAATACAACTCAAAAAAACAAAAGGTACACAGATTGACCTACATTATCAACTCAATTTTTTTTTCTTTTGACAAATTTACCTCGATTATCTACAATTAAAAAATATACGAGTCACTCTCTATTTTATTTATAATGTGTCAAATCTAATATTACTGGGAAAAAAAGACAACTAAAATATTTTTTTTTGAAAAAAAATTTACCTAAGTTATCTCCAATTAAAAAATATACGAACCACTTCTCATTTCGATTACACTATTCCTTCTACACTTAGAAAAAATTTATTTGTTACATATTTTATCTATTATAATGTTACTAATTAAATATTTAAACAACTAATGACAACATGTAAAAAATCAATTAGTTTTCTACATGAAAAAAACCCTAGCACAATGCGCGGGCAAGCATACTAATTATACCATGCAAAAAACTCATTTCTAACATATTTTTATATGTTGCAATTTTAGTAATTAAACATTGAAATAACTAATTATAGCACGCAGAAAATATAAGTTTATTTTTGGAAAAAAAAATACAATATTTTTATTTTTAATGTGTCAAATCTAATATTACTGGGGAAAAAATGCAACTCATTAAAAAAAATTACCTACATTATCTACGATTAAAAAATATACGACTCACTTTGCATTTCGATTATACAGATTTTATCAATTATAATTTTACTAATTAAATATTAAAATAGCAAAATACAATACATATAAAAACAATCAATTTTCTACATAGATAAAAAAAGTCCCAGCGCAACGCGCGGGCACATCGCTAGTGCTCACTAAAGGATATTTGTTTTTGTAGTTAAACAATTTTTTTTATTTCTTCGGAAATATTTTATTTTTTATATTTTAAAATTATTTTGTAGTTAAACAAATTGCAATATTTTTATTTATAATGTGTTTTGAAAAAAAAATATTAATATCAGTATTCTTAAATACATTTGATATAATAATATGATTAATAAATCTTATAAAATAAAAAAAAATGGCTTTCAATTTAAATTTTATATTCTTTTGTTTAGATTTATTTTTTAAAAAATTTTACAATATTTTCATTTTTCATATTTAAAATCTAATATTACTGGGGGGAAAGACAACTAAATTTTTTTTTTGATAAATTTATCTAAGTTATCTACAATTAAAAAACTATGCGAGTCACTTCCCGTTTCAATTACACTATGTTTATGACAAAAAAAAAATTGTTTAATCTTTTGTTAAAGTTATTTAGATTTTTTAATTTTTTTTCATTATTAACACAATAATAACAACAACTACAACAACAACAACAACAACAACAACAAGAAAAAGAAGAAGAAGAAGAAGAAGAATTATTTTAATTATTTTTCTTGCTTACTTTTTTTAATTGTTTTTTCAGCTTTTTTTCTCGAGATAATTTGATAATTTTTATTATTTTGACAATAATAGCAATTATAGTTTTAGATGTTAAGGCTTCGATGTTGCTATTTTTATAATAGAGTGTGATCATCTGTTTTATTATATTTAATTTTGCATATATAGATATTATATTTTAATTTTGGATTGGCAAATCCTATTGATTTTTTTAATCCAAACAATTATAAAAATTATTTACTCAGCCCGCAGCATAATGCGGTATATTTTTTAAATTTTCAGGTCAATTGATTTTCTTACAACTGGCTTCCTTTTTTTTTCTTTTAATAAAAGGGGACCTTTTTTCATATTTTTAAATTTTTTTATAACCGGGATGTCCAACTCATCTTTTTTTTATTTACCAGGCTTCTTTTTTTGTGTTTTTTTAACCAGAGTATCCATGATAACAAATTTGTGATAAATCATTTCATCTTCTTACCAAATTTTCTAACAAATTTTATCAAAAATATTTTAGCAATAACAACATTCAACCACTTTTTAGTGGAAAAAAACATTTTTAATAGATTTAATCAATTATAATTTTACTAATTAAATATTAAAATAATAAATTACAAAACGTATCAAATCAATCAGTTTTCTACATAGATAAAAAAGCTCAGCGCATCGCGCGGGCAAAACTGCTCGTGCTCACTAAAAGATATTTGTTTTTGTAGTTAAACAATTTTTTTTATTTCTTCGGAAATATTTTATTTTTTATATTTTAAAATTATTTTGATTCTCTATATCAAAAATATTTTAAAAAAAATAATAATAAAATATTATTTTTTATATTTCCAATTAAACTAACGGGGCCCACAAGAGTCCAGGTCGTTGGCTTCCAATTAGAGATGGATTAAAAAAGAAGAAAGAGTAGGAGTCCTAATACTGGTGAGACCGTGAGAGTGTGTGCTTTTCATAAACGTAACTAAATATGATCACTGGTGATCAGCTGGCAATTGGCAAGGAGACTGGTCGGAGACTTGGAATGGGAACCAACATGTATCCCTCTTCTGCCCTTCTTGGGCAGCACCCGGATGAGTCAACTGCAGCCCTTCCTGTTGATGAGCTTATCGAAAAGGCTGATGGCTTCGCTGGTGTCTTCCCTGGTAATTGGACTAAATTCTACTGTTTCAATGTGATTAATGCTGTTTACATGGATCTTGATGCTTCCATTCGATGGTTCCCTCGTTATCGAAGCATCTAAGTTTATTTTCTTTTAATAAAAAAAACTAGATCCTCTTACAAATTTGTCAAGAACCATCTCACCAAGGTGGTTCCTTATTTTTTTATCAATGAGGGTGATTAGATTTGAATTCGTGATCGCTGGGTTAATAAGACTCTGATATCATGTTAAGGAATTATCTCATCTAAAAATTTAAACTATTAGGTAAAGCTCTGGAAGAAGAAAATATATCAAAAGAGGTGGAATTTTGCACCTTGCCTTTTCTCAATGAAGAAGAAAATAATGTTAGTTTTTTCATTTATGCATAAACAACATGTCAATGAATTTAATTGATGATCAAATATTCAGAGCACAAGTATGAGATTGTGAAGAGGCTGCAAGCTAGGAAGCATGTTTGCGGGATGACCGGAGATGGTGTAAACGACGCGCCTGCTCTGAAGAAGGCAGACATCGGAATTGCAGTGGCCGATGCTACTGATGCAGCCCGTGGTGCATCTGACATTGTCCTGACAGAGCCAGGACTGAGCGTCATAGTGAGTGCCGTGTTAACAAGCAGAGCCATTTTCCAGAGAATGAAGAATTACACCATCTATGCAGTGTCCATAACCATCCGCATCGTGCTGGGTTTTCTGCTCCTTGCTCTAATTTGGAAATTTGATTTTTCTCCTTTCATGGTTTTGATCATTGCTATACTTAATGATGGGACAATCATGACTATTTCCAAAGACAGAGTGAAACCATCTCCACTCCCTGATTCCTGGAAGCATAAGGAGATCTTCGCTACTGGTGTCATTCTAGGCACCTACTTGGCTCTAATGACTGTTCTATTCTTCTGGATTGCTCACAGTTCTGACTTCTCTGTAAGAATTACTATAAACCTTACAAACTAGCACATGGTTTTATCATGCTGTTTATATTCCTGCAAAGCACATAAGAACTTGTAATATTTGTCTCTTCTGCCAGTTTGTCACTGCTATATAGTCTTCTGTGGTGCTAATATTGATAGCACGTACACTGTCAATATTTGCAGGATAATTTCGGTGTGAGGTCCATCAGGAACAACCATTACGAGCTTACATCAGCTGTATACCTACAAGTGAGTATTGTTAGTCAGACACTCATTTTCGTCACCAGGTCCCGAAGCTGGTCTTATGTCGAACGCCCTGGTATTTACCTTTTGATTGCCTTTGTCCTGGCACAATTGGTGAGTTGTTTAGAGCTTTTCGTTCCATTTTTTTTTTTGCATATTGTGAAAGTACAACCTAACGGTCAATGTTTCTGGTTTACCATTAAGATTGCGACAATCATCACTGTGTATGCCAGTTGGGGATTTGCGAGGATCCATGGAATTGGATGGGGATGGGCAGGTGTTATCTGGCTTTGCAGCATCATCTTCTACATCCCTCTTGATTTCCTCAAATTCATAATCAATTACGCCTTAAGTGGAAAAGCCTGGAATAATCTCCTCCAAAATAATCTCCAAAACCTTCTCCCCTGTGTTTAATATGTACCGATATTACGTTGATTATTCCATGGTCTGTTTTGTTCCAGGCCGAGGGAGCTTCACACCCTCAAGGGCCATGTGGTGAAACTCAAGGGACTTGACATTGAGACCATTCAACAACACTACACTGTTTGAATGAGAAACAGTGAGTTTATAGTAGATTTTTTTCTTCTCTAGGTTATAGGGATTAGGGTGTTAATCTATTTCATATTTCTTTTGACAATTTTGATTATTAGTTTGTAAGATATGCAAGATTTGGGAATAATTAAGCCATCATTGAATTTCACAACCCTTTTCATTTATGCCTCTCAGGTAGAAGCAGTTTCATTATTTTTTTATTTTTCTTGCAACCTAACTTTATAATTTCGATTCAATCATGCTTACTTTTATGTAGAAAATTGTAGCTTTTAAGGCAAAAAAAAAAAACAATCAGGCTCTTTGTGCATTTAGTGAAACAAAAAGTATGCAGAGATAATCATCAGTAAATAATTTAGTGATAATAGATTAAAATTAAAGAGTTTGTTCTCTACGTGGTTTTAGATTCGAATTATATAATTGTTAATATAATAATCACTTAAGACTCGCATGGTTATTAAATTTAAAAATTATAAAATTAGTAGAGATACTCACTTAACCAAATATCCACGTTAATAATAAAGAAGAAGAAAAGCACGCGTAGATGGATTATTGTACAGCTTTTACAAGATGCTGTGAGATAAATGACTTGTCCTTGCATTAATTCTGCTCTTGGCTGTACACCAACATCCATGAAGTAGGAGGAGATCCATGTCTTCCGAAACATCATTTTAATATATTCACAAGTGAGAAACATTTATAAAACAACACACTGCACCACGATAGAAACCCTAAATATTGCATTGATCTCGGTATGCCCATGACTTGAAGCAATGCTAGC
>CM045913.1:7927085-8014226 GCA_025169955.1 Salix arbutifolia
ATCCCTATATCTTGTCTGGCAACTAAACAGTATTTCCTCTCACTCCACAGTCCCCTGTTCCATTTATCCTGAAAATTAGTCGTCGTACAGCTCCCAAACTGATCTGACAGTGGCTTAAATATGTAATTTACCCATTTAAACACTGTTGTCAAACAATATTGTCCTGTTTTTTTGGCAATCTATTGTACAGGTCCTAGATTTTTAGTTACATGGCAAAACATTTACCTTATTTGTATTAGCAATTATCTGCGAAAGAGGTGATCTTGCCACTCTTGGTAGGCAATGCATGTATATAGATTGTCAAATCCTAGGCACGTGCAAGAAAGTTCATAAGATTATCTTTCTTTTTTTCTAGTTCTTTATTTCTTTTTTAGCTTTGGAGAACTTAGCAGTCACATTGAACTTCATATTGATTATTGGCTTCATTTATAGTATAATATCACCTAACAGCATTTCTTCCAAAAAGAATATGAACTAAACAAGCTCACATTCAAGAAGACATAACAAAAAAATAGATGTGAGCTACATGTATTACAGTCCATTCCTAATTGGGAATTCAATAGATGCTCTTGGGAATTCAATAGATGCTCTTCACACTTCTGGAGAAAAAGTTGACAGCAATAATGTATTTATTAAGAGTCCAAACGTCCAAGTTGTCCACAATGTTCCTTGATGGACCATCAGTTTCCAAGCAGTTTTGTGAAAAGAGATAAGAACAATAACAGTCAGCAGGAAAGCAATTTATTTGCGTAGGTGCATCCTTTCAATTAGAAATCAAGCTCGTTTTTGTTTCAATATTTAAGGTTAGTCACAATAATTGGGTTCATGCTATTTTAGTACATTAATGCGACAAATTCATACTTACATAGTTCAAGAGATCCGCCTTCTCTACACCAAGTTGACGATCTTGATTCTTTCTCCCACTGACAATCTCGAGCACCAGAACTCCATAACTAAAAACATCTGTCTTCACAGACAAATATCCATGCATTGCATATTCAGGGGCCATATAACCACTGCGTGCAGCAAAAAAATAAACTAACTTGATTTTGTTGTTCCCAATTCCGAGAAAACATTGATTGAAAAAACTATTCCTGACAAATATATGTGTGAAAATAATAATGAAAGTAGAATGGAGCATCAAGGAAATTACTCACTAAGTACCAGAAATTTTAAATGTATTCATATGGGTGTCTTCCCCAGGAAAGAGCCTTGCCAAGCCAAAATCTGATATCTTTGGATTCAAATTTTCGTCCAGCAAAATATTACTGGCCTTGATGTCTCTGTGAATAATCCTTTCAGGGGCTTCTTCGTGCAAGTAGAGGAGACCTCTTGCCACACCTGTAACTATTTGGAACCTCGTTGTCCAGTCCAGGCGTTTAGACTTCACTTTGTCTGAAAATCATACCACCTCAATTTTTAGTTGTAATATTTTACAAGATCTTGCATAAAAATAGCAATAATCCCAAGAAGGAGCTTTTACCAAACAGAAAGTAATCCAGACTTTTATTTGGAAGATATTCGTAAACAAGCATCTTCTCTGGTCCTTGAGCACAACAACCCAACAAACAAACCAAATTCTTGTGCTGAATTTTTAGCAGCAGTTTCACCTCATTCGTAAATTCTTTGGTTCCCTGTTTCGAAGTTAATGAAAGCTTCTTCACTGCAACTTCTTGCCCATTGGGTATCAATCCCTGTTAGTTAACAATAAAACAATACTGAAGAACACATTGACAATCCTATGAGCATTTTACATTTCTTTTACGCGTGACTTCTACTTCCAATAAGAAATCCCATCTAAGGAATTTGATAATTTACAGAAGGCATACCTTGTAAACGGGACCGAATCCTCCATGACCCAGTTGATTCAACTCGGAGAAGAAATTAGTAGCTAGTTCAAGAGTGCGGAGCTCAAAGAACAAGTCATTCGTCTCAAAGACGTCATCGAGGGCGCCTTCGGCGGCCTTGTGTCCACGAATTCTGAGTTTAGTCTCCAAGCAAGCGCAAAAATTGGAGAAAAGGCCCATCGAGACATAGACCAAACAACCGCCACTAGCGCCGCGGCAGGCCTGGCCTTGGATTGAATCAGAAGGAGGAGGAGACCGAGTAAAGTGTTGGTGGTACAGTTTGTCTGATGACTGATGCAGGTGGCCAATAAAGTCCTGTTTCGGAACACGGACAAAGTAATTTCAATTTATTTTTTAATTTTATCCTTAAATATTATTCTATTTTTCAGTCTCATGAATTTTTTTATCAATTTCAATATTAAATTTGCTGGAAGTGATACTTTATAATTGTTTTTGAATTTCTATCTAATGAATTTATCTACATCTTATTATCTACCTTACTAATTTAACATATTAACTCTTGAGTTAATTTGGCCACCTTTGCCAATTGATTTTTTTTATTTAATCCTTCAATAGGTTAGTTGAGAATTGAAATTTATTTTATTTCTAATTTTCTATTTATGGGTTATCTCAATTTTATTACTCGGTTCATAAATTTAACAAGTTAATTTAAATTAATTAAGTTTATTTTTACTAAAAAACTTAATTAAAACTCTAATCTTTTGATTTGTTTTTTATAAAGTTATTCTAATCCCATAACCCGGGTCACAGGTTTGATAGTTTGAACTGAGCTGACTTGGTTTTTTTTTTAAATCATTTTCATCCTCTTACAACACAATTCTTTTTTTTAATGTCATAATTCAATATTACATTGTTTGGAAATTGAATTTTGTATATATATTTTTTAATTTGCTTTCTACAAAGTTATCATAATCTCATGTATTTAGTTTTTTTTATCCTTCTCAATTTCAACTCAAATATTGGATAAGTTTGAAATAGAAATTTTTAATTATTAATTTTTTTTTTTGCTTTTTATAAAATTAATCCAGTCTCATGACCCAGTCTCATGACCCAGTCTCATGGCGTCTTAATATTTAAAATCAAATGATTTCTAATACATCACTTATCATTATTTTAAAAGGATAATATTGAATATGCATTATATTTTGAATTCATAATTAAATATTTTATTAGAAAATAAGTTGGCAATACTTAGATATTTTTTTACATAAATATTTTTATCTAAACTATTGCAGCGTAGACCGATTATCTAGTTGAGATAAAAAAGAAAAAAAAAAGAGCATATTATGATATTGCTGATCTTATGTAAGCTTCTAAACACTCGTTTTGGAGTCTACATTAAGAAAATGATTTTTTGTTTTTTATGAAAAAAAATATACAATATATGTCAACATTGTCAATTTCATATAATTAATTTCCCTCAATCATCTAATTTAAACCTTATATATATATATATATATATATATATATTATTTGATAGTATGGTAGTGGTTATTTTTAAAGTATTTTTTATTTAAAATAATATATTTTTATTTTTTAAAAAATAAATTTAATGAAAAGTGGCTGTAAGCAGCCATGAAGAATCTTGCTTGGATCAGACTTCCAAACCCATAACCCATAAAAAAAGAGGTAAAGTGTTTGACTGTGATTCTTTTACAATCAAATAAAAAAGTCATGGCTTACATCATTATAGGTCTTAATTTCAAAGTTAACAGGATACTTTGACGTTGAGATGTGATGCTAGTTACCCTTTGAACATATTTAGAGCCCGGTACTGCGGTTAAATTGTTGTTTTGCTGAAATTTAATTTTTTATATATATTTTAAATGAATATATTTTAATATTTTTATATTATTTTGATGTATTTTGGTATGAAAAACACTTTAAAAAATTACTGCAACCACTCTCCCAAACAGGCTATTAATTTTCAAGTAAGAGCACAAATATTTTTTTTTTTTAAATCACGAAACATAAATTGTTGATCCTATAATAATAATATATAGAGTATATCAGTATTGTAAAGCTTGTTTAGATTCATATTGATTTTGAATTCTTAAGTTAATTAGAGGGTGTTTTAAGTTCTATATATATAGGGTTATTCAAAACTTATATGATATGTGTGTGTTTTTTTTGGTCAAATAAGTTCATATATGGATTTTAACATTTAAAATACCATGACCATTTTATTATTATTATTATTTTGCTGTCAAAAGTGGTTGGAATTAGTAATTAGTGTGGTTGAGGTTGTTTTTGAATTTGTTTTTCAATTAAAAATATATAAAAATAATATATTTTTATTTTTTTAAAATTAATTTTGATATCAGTAGATCAAAATAATTTAAAAATATCAAAAAATAATTAAAATAAAAAAATAATTTTTGAAAAAAAGAGAGGCTGAGTATATGCTGTCCTTTCGGGTTAAGAAAAAATAGAACTTTGGTGTGCCGGCCTAGCTTAGCTTACACGTGTCTGATTTCTTTCAACATAGCCTCGAAGACCAAGAGCGTCTAGCTTTTCTAACAGACTTCGTGCACGGGAGTACTTTATTTTTTAGGCCTTTCTTTTTTTACCCTTTATTTATTTCTTTCATATTTTATAATGATATATTTTTATTGTGAATATTTATTTTTTATTCAATAAAAAATGTGCTATTGGTAAAGAAGATATTTTTTTATTAAAATAAAAAAGGAAATGAATAAGAAATATAATTTATTTTTGCTAGAGGAATATATATTCTTTTTCAAATTTTATTTTTTATTGTGAATATTTATTTTAATTATTATAAAATGAAGAAAAAAAACGTGCCATAGCAGAATTTGGACTCATTATCTTATTCAAAATAAAAAGAATGAATGAAATAAAATAAAAGGAAAGAAAGAAAATATTGAGAAGGAAAAAAAGTAGAATAGAAACTCTAGGTTTCAAAAACTTCGCATCTTGAAAATGAGAGAATGCCGTCAACTCCACATTAAATGCCAAAATAGACTAACGTTGACCATCGTGAAACCATCGATGCTAACATTGAATAAGAAGGTTTATGATGGTTGATGTCAGTGAATTTCTATATTATAGTACCGTTTGACTATTATTCTAAATAAAAAGATAAAATAATGAAAATAAAAATATTTTTATAGAAGAAACAGAGATATTTTTTAAACCAATTTCTATCCTATAATATATATATATATATATATATAAAAGACACTAAATAATTATTATTTTATCCAAAATAACCCTATTAACATATTATATTTTTTTCATTTACCCTTTTCACTTTTCATGCACAGCTCATCTCATCTCATCTCTCTCCCCTCTCACCATAAACCTGGCCAGGAATGTGTAATCTAATAAGCGATTGTTTGGTACTGTGGTTACGGTTATTTTTGAATCAATCAGTTTAGACTTGCAATGACTTAATTTTGAAAAGAAAATAAAGATTAAAAGAGGCTTATTTAGGCTTTAAACCTGTGCATGGTCTTGGGAATATGGCTAGAATTCATTGAATAATTGGAATTCATATTTTACAAGGATTTTAAGTTACACATAGATTTAAATTTAATTAGAAAAGTTGCTTGCGACTTATACCTTTTGTTTTGAATTCAATAAAATAACGTTGTGTTAATTTTTTAGAATTTGTTGCGGCCATTGGCAACCAAGCTTATGCTTTCTTTGTTGTCGTTGAAAAAACAAATTGCTATGTCCCCACAGCTGACATAGCAGCGCTGGGGATCTATATTGTCTTCAATTTTGTTTGAAAGTATCATGTGATTATTTTTTTATATATAATAAAATAGTATTTTTTTATTTTTAAAAAATTATTTTTAATATGAGCATATGAAAATGATTTAAAAAATACTAAAAACAATTAATTTAAAGTAAAAAATAAAAATATTTTTTTTTAATTTTTTCAAAAATATTTTTAAAACACAGTGACAAACACCCTTAATATAGTTTCTAAATCTAAATTAATTTAATTATAATTAGGGATATATGAATTTATGGGGTTGTAATAATAATAATAATGGAACATGGAACATGGAAGGTTGACCGACAGAATCATCTTGAATGTGTAATTTTTTTTGGATTGGACGAACCTCATCCAAAAATATATTTTGTGAGTTCAAGTAAGTGATTAAATCCCAGTTATTCCAAGTTTGTTATTCCAAGTTTTTTTTAAAAATATATATTTTAATTTAAACTTAAAATTTGATATATAAATTTCAAGTTTTTTATTATCACGCAATTATAACTATTTTAAATATGTAACGGTAGTCAAAAAAGTGGATGTACATTTCCAGCTGCCTAAAAAGAAACTTTGTATTGACCACCAGCTGGCATTGGTTACATCGTCGCTATCACTTTTATGGATTAATTGAGTAAAATCAAAGCAATAATACAGGAATGATAATTGATTTAACACCACATGCCAATAAAAAAAGAGAAAAAATAAAAATCAAAGCCCCGTGGAAATTAAAACCTTTCCGTAGGAATCCCATTAGCCAATAATTAATGTTTTTTTTTTCTTGGCAAAAAAATGTTATATATATATATATATATATATATATATATGTTCACTTAATGATTTATGAAATTATATATAGTGAAATCTCTCATGATTTCAACAGATTTTCGAAACAATAAGAATTAGACAAATTATTTGTGAAGCACTAGTGAAGGAAACTATCTATGTTATTTAAACACAAACATATTGTTTTATACGAAATTTATTATCATTTTCTTTTGGTAATTGTTTTTGAGTCACCCTATTTATGTCACTTTTCATGTGTATATGTTTGCCCTGATTATTTGAAAATTAGGGTTTATTTGGAAATTAGGATAAAGACTTTAAAAAATTTGAAAATAAAATTTGACATTTTATTTCAGGATGATATGGAGGATGAATGAATTATGAAAGATACAGAGTCGATGATCAATAAAAATACAAAAGTAAGTGAATAAAAGGGTATTATATCATATTTTTTTAATTCATAAATTCTCACAAGTAGCTTATCAATTGTTTATCATTTTATTGATTTATCTTCTATTTTTATATGCTTAATAGGAATAATTAGTTGATGATTGGCAACAAGTGATAAATAACATAATCAAAATGCTAAAGATATGTGGCAAATATGAAAATTATGCACAACACTATGCACTCAAATATGTGAATAGAGTAGAGACAAATTAAAGTTAAATTTATTGAAAAATTTGCATACTAAGCTTATTGTAAATTATTTTTATTTTGATTTGAAGAATAACATATATTTTTATACGAAATTAAAAGGTTATTGGACATACCTATCAAGCAAAAATAAATTAATTGGGATTGAAACTAAACTACATTACATGTCAACAAAAGAACCACACGGACTTTTATTCACTACACAAAAAGTCTTGTCCTTTTTTTCTTCTTCTTCTTCTTTTTTGTTTTTTTTGGGAGGGGGGGGGGGACTAAAAACCGATTAAAATGAGAAAATAAAAAAAAACTAACCTAGAAAAACCAAACTGAGAAAAAAAAACTAATTTGATTTTTTAAAAAAAGTTTCGGTCTGGTTCGGTTTTTGAAGTAAAACACCGGTAAACTAAAACTGAACCGAACCGGTTCAAATTAAAAAATTATGTTATATTTTTTTATTCTTCCGATTCAATTCAAAATAATTGTTCGCTTCCATTTTGGTTAAATGAAAGAAGAAAAAACTTGGTGAAAGTAAAAAAGAAAAGCTAAACAAACCGAAACTTTTTTTTGTTAAAAACCGAACCGACACCGTTTGGTTTAAACTGGGTCTAGTCCATTTTTTTAACTTGTTTTCCAGTTTAATTGTTTTTATTAATAAAAACTGAACCGATATGAAATATTAATTAATTTACTATGCGTGCAAAACGAATTCAAGTTCTACATGCAGTGGTCATTGCTGCAACTACGTACCTGATGTTGAAGTCAGTACGAGGAAGGCGAGAAGTTGGTGGCTCACAGTAGAGGAAGGAAGGAAAAGCAACGATAATGGTCATGAAAGGGAGATAACTTCCGGTGAAGAGGAAGAAGAAGAGACTGGTTGTGGTGGCGGCATACTGTGAAAAACAAGTGTAGCTACAATCCAGATGGATAAGGAGACCTATGTTGCTAGTGGCTAGAGCTTGCTCATGGTTGCTGGGGTTTCAGATAAGCTTGTATACTAGTGGTTTAGGTTTGATTGCTATATAATAAAGTCGAATAAGATGGAAAGGCAGCTAGCAGTTAAATCACCATGGATATCGTAGGGTTTGTATTTGGTGGCTAGCTAGAGCTTGCATTTTTTTCACTGTTGCTCCCTTGCTAGCACCGTGAGGAAGGGTGGTGGGGTGGGTTTGCTGCCATGGCAGCACTAATACTGGTTAAGCTAGCGGCTATGTGGTTGGCCAAAGGTGATGGGGTTTGTGGTGGTGTTAACCTTGGATAGTGAAGAGGAAATGAGTGAAGACTTCAATTTTGTTTATATCGGTTTTGGGCAAAACTGAGATTGATGACTTCATTTTGTTTAGGAAAGGGAGAGGTTTTTGAATGAGAGAGAAAATGCATTGAGGTGCGGTGGCCTCATTAATAGAGTGAGGGTCTGCAGACGTGAACAACGCAGAGTGAATTTAAATTCACTATGGCATTGTTCAAGTAACACGTGAACAATAACTTGGTGGATGGCCTATGGTGACGAGAGGCTCACTTGCCGATGTCATCGGGTAGAGGAGGCTGAAGTAGTTCTTGTTGACATATTATGTCATACTTATATGCTTTATATATTTTGATGATAACAATAAAAAAAAAAGGACTAATAATATACTTGGATGAGATTAAGTTATAAACAGGTATTATACAAAGAATACATCAACAAGCGTAATGGATTACACGAAGAAATCATTCCAGGAAGTCCAAGATGCAAGCAAGTGAAGACTTAGAATAAGTTTTCATTTTAGTGCTTTATGTAAATCTCAATTTCTAACTTGATAGCACAAATTAAAATGAACTCACACACTTCACATTGCATGCATTAAAAAGGTTTGATGATTATAGGTTTAAGTCATAATCAATCGGTTCAAGAAATTCAGAAAAGATAATTTGTCAAAATAGGGTTTCTGCATGAACCGGTCGACCGCTTGGGTTACCAAGTGAACCGGTCGGCCGCTTGGAAGACAAATTGCCTTTCGAACTGAACCAGTCGACCGCTTGATTTATCCGTTGTGAACCGGTCAACCGTTTGAGATGACAGTTGCACTAAAATGGCTAGAAACGGCTAGTTTCTCTTTGAAACTTATAAATAGGCCTCTTAATTGCAAAATTAGACAGAATTTTTTTGATTATATCTGATATTGAGGCAATTAGTAGTGCATAAACACCTTCATATCATCAATCCTCATTAATACTCAAATTTGTGTTTAAATCTTCATATCCTAACACAAAGAGTATTAAATCTCATTCTCACTACACTTAAACACCTTCAAATATTCTAAGTGCTATTAAGTGAGATAAAGAGATCATAGATCTTAATTTGTAATATCCACACTATTGAGAGTGTATTGTTGTGTTACAAAAACAATCCTTGTAAAACTCTTGATATTGGTGAGGGAACATCACCAAGGAAAAATCTTGAAGAGGGTACATCTTCAAGTGGGAAAAAAAAAGGAAAATCTTGAAGAGGGCATATCTTCAAGTGGTGTAAAAGTCTTGGTGTGGATTCATCAAGCGGGAATTGTAATCTTGTTATTTGGACTAGTAAGAGAATACAATACTCAAGTACGGGTTGATACTTGAGCTGTGGATGTAGGCTTGCCGAACCACGTTAGAAACCGAGTTAGCAATCTCTCTCTCTTATCTCTTATCTCTTATCTTTTTACTTTAAAGTAATTAATTTTAAAATTGCATTAATTGTTGTATTTACACCTAATCCCCCCCTTAGGTGCATAGTTGCCTTAATCCTTAAACAACAATTGGTATCAGAGCTTAGTTCTCAGTTATTAAGTTTGCTTAAACTTTGAGTAGAATGGCAACTACAAGCTATAATCTCCAAAATGAAGGTGCTTCAACATCTAGACCACCATTTTTTGATGGTAATGACTATGCCTATTGGAAAGCTAGAATGACAATATATCTTCAATCTATAGATTTCGATTTATAGCTTTCTATTGAAAATGGACCTCATAGACCAATTAAAACCGAAAATGGTATTGAGATTCCGAAAAGCATGATAGAATATACTGACCTAGATAAAAGATTACTTTCTATGGATGCTAAAGCAATGAACACTTTATATTGTGCATTAAATAGAAATGAATTTAATAGAATATCTTCTTGTAAAAGTGCTAGGGATATATGGCATGCTTTAGAAGTAACTCACGAAGGAACTAATCAAGTTAAAGAATCAAAAATTGATATGTTAGTTCATCAGTATGAGTTATTCAAAATGTTGCAAAATGAATCCATAACAAGTATGTTTACTCGTATGACTAGCATTACAAATAGTTTACATGCTCTTGGTAGAACTTACACAAATGCAGATATTGTAAGTAAGATTCTCAGATCTCTACCGAAAGCTTGGGAAGCTAAAGTGACAGCAATACGAGAAGCCAAAGATCTCACAAAATTACCATTAGAGGAGCTCATCGGTTCTCTAATGACTCACGAGATAACTATGGATAAACAAGATCAAGAAGAAAAGCCAAAGAAAAACTTGGCATTTAAAACTGTTCATCAAATTGAAAGTGATGATAATGATGATGATGAAGACAGTCACGACGATTTTGAAGAAGATGTAGCATTGATCACAAGACAGTTTCGAAACTTCCTTAGAAAGAAAAATGACAAGAGAAAGTTCTCGAACTTTAAAAAGGAGGGAAACAAAGGAGAATCAAGTAAAGAAACTCCAAGATGCTACAAATGCAACAAGTTGGGGCATATCAAAACCGATTGTCCCCTTCTTCAAACAAAGAAGAAAAATCGCTTTCAAAAGAAAGCTTTGAAAGCAACATGGAGCGATGACTCGGACTCAAGCTCCATTGATGAAGAAGAACATGTGGCTAACATGTGTTTCATGGCAATCGAAAGTGAAAATGAGGTACTATCTTCGGATGATGAATCTGATCCTTCTTATATTGAATTACATGAACAACTTGAAAATTTGTATGTAGAATATAAGAAATTAGGTTCAAAATATAGTACCCTAAAAAGAAATCATGTATGCATAATTGAAGAAAAAGAATTACTAGAAAAGAAAGTATGTGATTTGAATGACAAGAGTAGTAAGACTAATCAACTTGAAGAAGATAATAAATCCTTAAAAGAAAAAGTTGATGAGTTGAATGTAATTATCGCAAAATTCACACAAGGCTCAATTTTTTTTGAGAAAATACTTTCGAGCCAGAGGAGTATGTTTAACAAAGGAGGATTAGGTTATAAACATAATAAAAACCAAAAATACTTAAAGAACTACTTTGTTAAAGCTAAACAGTCTTATGATCCAAGTCATACATGCAATTGCTGTAGAAAATCAGGACATTTGATTTATGCATGTCCTATGAAGAAAAATAAGACTGTTAAAATGATTTGGGTTCCAAAAGGAACCACCCCTAACCAAAAAGGACCCAAGAAGGTATGGGTACCAAAATCCTCATCTTGATTCTGTTTTGTAGGAACCAAGGGAACATGGGGAGTGGTTTTTGGATAGTGCTTGTTCAAGACACATGACCGGAGACGGCACTCTTTTTTCAAGCCTTACCAAAACTAAAGGAGGAAAAGTGACTTTTGGGGACAACTCAAAAGGGAAAATTGTTGGATTTGGTAACATTGGAGGTACGTCTTCACCCTCCATTGAAAATGTATTTCTTGTTGATAGTCTTAAACATAACTTGCTTAGTATAAGTCAATTATGTGACAAAGGCTATAAAATCATTTTTGATCATACATGTTGCTTAATACTTGAAAATGATAAAATTATCTTTATCGGTAATAGAATTGGAAACATCTATAAAATCAAAATAGATACATGTATGAGTATTGAAAGTTGTCTTGTTGTTAGTATAAATGATAGTTTTCTATGGCATAGAAGACTAGGTCACATAAGCATGGACATCCTTTCAAAATTAGCTAAAAATGATTTAGTTAAAGGTCTTCCTCATATTGCATATATAAAGGAAAAGCTATGTGACGCTTGCCAAATGGGTAAACAAGTTGAAATGTCTTTTAAAAGTAAGAATCACATATCAACCGAAAGACCTTTAGAATTACTTCATATAGATCTATTTGGACCAACTAGAACAAGAAGTTTAAGTGGTAATAGATATGTTTTTGTAATCGTTGATGACTTTACTAGGTATACATGGGTTATATTTTTGAAATCAAAAGATGAAACCATTTATGAATTTGTAAAGTTTTCAAAGAAAATCGAAAACGAGAAAGGATTTTCTATAATAAACATAAGGAGCGATCATGGTGGTGAATTCATAAGTGATTTATTTGAAACGTTTTGTGAAGAAAAAGGATACCACCACAATTTTTCAACGCCTAGAACTCCCCAACAAAATGGGGTTGTGGAAAGGAAAAATCGGTCTCTTCAAGAAATGGCAAGAACAATGATAAATGAATTTAACACCCCGAAATATTTTTGGGCGGAAGCCATAAACACTTCTTGCTATGTTTTAAACCGTGTTACTTTGAGACCTGAGTTGAAAAAGACTCCTTATGAGCTTTGGAAAGGGAGGAAGCCCAACATCTCTTATTTTGAAGTCTTTGGTTCAAAATGTTTTATTCTAAACACTAAAGACAACCTTGATAAATTTGATTCAAAATCCGATGTTGGAATTTTTCTTGGATACTCCTCCTCTAGCAAGGCTTACAGAGTATACAATAATAGAACACTTTGTCTTGAGGAATCCATGCATGTCGCTTTTGAGGAAACTCAAAATGACAAAATTATTGAGACTCTAGATGACTTAAATGAAAGTGTTCAAAATTTGAATCTTAATGATAAAAACCCAAAGGAGTTATCAAATGAAGACATGAACAAGGACCAACCAAGCTCAAGCAATCAACAAGAGTTGGTAAGTAACTCCTTTGAGCCGCCAAAGGAGCTAAGGTATGTAAGTTCTCATCCTCCAGATTTAATTATTGGTAATCCTTTTGAGGGAACTAAAACTAGAGCATCCCTTAGAAACATTAGTGGGCATTATGCATTTGTTTCTCAAATAGAACCTAAAACCTTTCTTGAAGCCGAAAATGATGAAAAATGGATTTTAGCCATGCAAGATGAGCTAAATCAGTTTGAGAGAAATGATGTTTGGGAACTAGTCCCTATGCCAAAAGATTTATCAATAATTGGTACTAAATGGGTCTTTAGAAACAAAATTGATGAACATGGGACTATTGTTAGAAACAAAGCAAGACTAGTTGCTAAAGGTTATAATCAAGAAGAAGGAATAGATTATGAAGAAACCTTTGCACCAGTGGCTAGACTTGAATCTATAAGAATGCTATTAGCATATGCATGTCATGCCAATTTTACGCTCTTCCAAATGGATGTTAAAAGTGCATTTTTAAATGGCTTTATAATGGAAGAAGTATATGTTGAACAACCTTAAGGCTTTGAAAATTTTGAATTTCCTAATCATGTTTTTAAACTCAAAAAGGCCTTGTATGGTTTAAAACAAGCACCTAGGGCATGGTATGATAGATTAAAAACATTTTTTATTAAAAATGATTTTAACATTGGCAAAATTGACACCACCCTTTTTACGAAAAGAAAAGGAAAAGATATCCTTATTGTACAAATCTATGTTGATGATATAATTTTTGGTGCTACTAACGAATCTCTGTGTAAGGAATTTGCAAAATGCATGCAAGAGGAATTTGAAATGAGCATGATGGGAGAATTAAATTTCTACCTTGGATTGCAAATTAAGCAAATAGGAGATGGCATTTTCATCAACCAAAGCAAGTACACCAAGGATCTTCTGAAAAGATTTGGGATGGAACATGTCAAAGATGCCGACACACCCATGGGGACATCTATTAAGCTTGATATGGACGAAAAAGGTAAAACCGTAGACATCACCAAATATCGAGGTATGATCGGTTCTCTTTTATATTTAACCGCAAGTAGACCCGATATTATGTTTAATGTATGTTTATGTGCACGATTTCAAGCATGTCCAAAAGAATCCCATGTTAGTGCAGTAAAAAGAATTTTTCGTTACTTGCATGGTACAATTGATTTAGGGTTGTGGTATCCGAAGGGAAGTGAAATGAGTTTAATCAGTTATTCGGATGCAGATTTTGCGGGTTGTAAAATTGATAGGAAAGTACTAGTGGAACTTGTCATTTTCTAGGATCATCACTAGTATCATGGGCGAGTAAGAAACAAAACTCGGTAGCCCTATCAACAACTGAAACAGAATATATTGCGGCAGGTAGTTGTTGTGCACAAGTATTATGGATGAAACAAACTCTGGAGGATTATAGACTTAGGTTTGAAAATACTCTGATTAAATGTGATAATACAAGTGCAATTTGCCTATCTAAAAATCCTATTCAACACTCTTGTACAAAACACATAGAAGTAAGACATCACTTCTTAAGGGATCATATTGCAAAAGGAGATATTGTACTTGAGTTTATAGGTACAGAACATCAACTTGCAGATATTTTTACAAAACCCTTAGGAAAGATCACTTTTGCGAAATAAGAAGAAACCTAGGGTTTATCCATGCAAATGATGTTTGAATTATGTATACATCAATGGTTATAAGTTGGATTTATTTGATGTTAAAATGTATACACTTGAAGAATAAGAAATTTGTTCAAAACAAATTTTAGGAAGTTTAAAAATTCTGGGATGCACCGGTCGACCGGTTCATCAAGAGCAAGCCCCTTCGGTCGACCGGTTGAGGTAGAAAAACAGAGGATGGCTACTGGAATTTTTTGAAATTTCGGAGGAAAATGTTTCTGAAAATGATTTTTGGACATAAAGGGTATTTTGAAGTTTAAATCAAGATTTTAAAGTCAAAATGCAAAAATTTCCATTTTTGCATGGATCGGTCGACCGGTTCATGCATCTGGATCAACCGGTCGACCGGTTGAGCCAGAGGAACAGTAGCCTTGGCTACTGCCGAAAATTAGCACTTTTAGCCCCTTGATTTCTTTGCCTTTTGGACATAATTTTTACATGAAAAGGTTACATTTTGAGTGCAAAGAAAAGTTCAAAAGAGAAATTTGGAAAATTCTCATCTTGGGAGTCAACCGGTCGACCGGTTGAAATTACCCAAGGCAACCGGTCGACCGGTTGCTCGATAGTATAAATACTATCTAGGGTTTCAGAAAACAGAAAACGGGAGAAAATCAAAATTCCGAAAACCCTAACTCAAATCCTCTAAAAAAAAATCACTCAAAATCAAAACACCCAAAGCCTAATTGAAGTCAATGGCACCCAAAAAACGCTTGAGGAGGACTGAATCAAGGAGCAAACAAGCCAATGATCCTACTTCCTCATCAGGTGACAATGTTCAAAGGTTTTTAAGTAATTTCTCAAATAAAGCTATTTGTGTAGAAAGAGGTTTAGGCAATGATTTGTCTGCTTTAGGTATAGATACTCTATTTGCTGAAATGGGTTGGTACTCATTATATGAATATAAGAAACCTACATACCCTAAGTTGATGAGGATGTTCTTTGCTAATATGAGGGTTAATGTAGAACCAAGGATAATTAGTACTCTTCAAGAAAATCCCATTGAGTTTAATTGTGCTGTATTAGCTGATATATTGGGTATATCTAATGATGGTCCACGAGTTTTTGAAATTAAAAGAATTCTGACCATTGAGGGGTTTATCTATGATTATGCTGTTGCATTGCACACTGGGAATACTAAATTTGCTCCAGGTGCTAAGATAAAGAGTCAGGATCTTCTATTAAGACCTAGACTACTTCATAGGATTATTGCTCACAACATCTTGCCCAAAAAGGGGCATTATGATGAAGTTACATTTATGGAGTTATGTTTAATTGATTGTATGATTCAGAGAAGGCCAATAAACCTTCCATATATCATGATTAGGAATATGATCTTAGCATACGATAAAAAACAAAAGGCTCTACCATATGGTCAAGTGTTTACCACTATTTTTGAGCACTTTGATATCTTGCTGACGGGTATGGATAAGAAACCGTACTCGGATAAGACGGAGATTGATAACACCACTCTCACTAGAATGAAATATGTGCTTAATGAGAAGGGTGAGTGGATTCAAGGGCACCAAGAGGGTGCACATGCTAAGGAAGAGCATGTAAGTGCTGAAGAGGAGGAGAATGTGGCTGAGGATCAGGGTGAGGATGAGTTCACAAATTTATTTCAGTCACCACCTCCGGCTTCCTCGCCAGATGAGCCATTTGCGAGTGGCTGGTTGCATAGGATGGAGAGCCGTCTCACGCACATTGAGGCGGATATGCGATACATGAGAGACTCTCACGAGGCTTCTCAGACAGAGATGTGAACTGATATACAGGAGATGAAGGAGATGATGATTTCACTTCTCTCACGATACCCACCTCCTTAGAGATTTTGTATCATGCATCTCATCTTATTGTGTTTATGCTTTTTATTTTGAATCTTATGTTTTTATTTATCTACAATGTTAATTTTCTTTTTGTTGATGCCAAAGGGGGAGAGAATATGAAAATATACATATGCATCCATAATGGGGGAGAAAAATATGAGAATATGGAAAAATTTATATGCATATATTTAGGGGGAGAACAATGATTTTTTCTTGAAATTGCATATGATATTTGTACTTAGATTAAATTGCTAAAAATGTTTAATGCCTCTTATATAATGCATTACAAAATATAGGGGGAGACTCAATTTTCTTTATCTAAGTTTCTTTTTGTTTATTGTCATCATCAAAAAGGGGGAGATTGTTGACATATTATGTCATACTTATATGCTTTATATATTTTGATGATAACAATAAAAAGAAAATGGACTAATAATATGCTTGGATGAGATTAAGTTATAAACAGGTATTGTCGCACCCCAAAAAAATATGAGCGCGGCGTCGCGACGACCTGTCCCCGTGTGCGGGGATTAAATGTCGGGGGGACTAATCTTTACTTTCATGAAAAAGGGAGTCGCCACCTAGTATTATGGTTACTAGGAAACCTAAACTGGTCTTTCAGAGATTCTAGGGTAAGGGACTGGTTGCGTAAAGGGAAGGTTTTAGCACCCCTAGTACGCCCTACCTAAGGTAAGTTGCTTGGTGTTTTGTTTGTTTATGATTGCTATGATATATGAACTTTCAAAGAAAATGTTGGCTAAATGAAGAATGAGATATCATTCCCGCCGAATATTTTAGATATCAGCCCTTTTAGGATTTATTTATCCAAATATCAACAGTGAATAATCACATATCATTCCCGCCGAATATTTTGGATATTAACCCCTTAGGATTTATTTATCCAAATACCAACGGTGAATAATAACATATTATTCCCGTCGAATATTTTGGGTATTAACCCCTTAGGGTTTAATTATCCAAATACCGATAGTGAATAATAAATTCCCGAAAATAGGATTTTTATATTTTTGGAATATTGGCCAATACCCTTTGGATTTTACAAACATGTTGTAAAATCCAAAAATGCAAGAAATGATTTTTCTGTGAAATCCATGCTAAAATACATTTTTTACTTAAAATTCCAAGGTAAACTATTTTTTGAAACAAAAAGAATTTTTAAAATATGCTAGTGTATTGGCCGTATGCAAGAAAATAACACTTATTTTTTATAAACATATTTTTGGAAAATTTGCATTTATATATTTTCTTTTTTTATTTTTCTCTTTTTCGGTGGGCTGGCTGCCAGCCCGCCTAAATTCGGGCTGGGCTGACAGCCCAGCCCACCTTATCTCCAGGCTGGGCTGCTAGCCCAGATGGCTGGCAGCCCAGACCCATCTGGGCTGGGCTTCCAGCCCAGACGCTGGACCATCTCCAGGGCCAGGCCGGGCACAAGGCCCGGCCCGCCAAGCCCACGCGGGGAGTGAATTAATTCACTCCCCGCATGCAAATACAGGGATGATGAACAGTGATGCACCAAATTTTCGAGTGTGATGAAAGGCTCACCTGTTAACACCTTTGGGTAGAGGATTCCGAGGTGGTTCTTTTGGTCGTGGTGGCGTCGGAGATGGTGGCCTGAGGTGGCCGGAAACGGCGTCGGAAGGTAACGATTTGTGTGGCTGTGACGGTGCTGTTCTTCGTCGCCTTCGCCTGAGCTGTTGCTTCTCCCCGGAGAAGATGACTGAGCCGCGGTGGTTGAGGGGAAGATGGTGGCGGCGAAGTTATGGAATGGGATGACCGAGGCTGGTGGCCGGAACGGTTTGACAAAGAGTGAGAAAGAAAACAGGGTCTGTGTTTTTTAGAGAGAGAGCAGAGCAAAACGAAACAGAGGGAGAGCGAAAGAGAGTAGATGCGATGGAAAGATATTCGAAAATTTTCACGTAAAATTCCTTGTCTCCTCAGCCTTCTTGTTCTTTTTTCGTTTTCTCTCCCTTTTCCTTTCTTTTCTCTTTTCTTTCTCTTCACCGTGCAGGCTGCTATTTATAGCAGAGAAGACCCAAGTGCGGCCATGCATAATGTTTAATGCAGTGTCGAGGAAACAGCTAAGCAAATCGATAAAATCAGGAAGGAGATCACGCTGGAGATAATTTGGGAAGAAAATCACGATTGACTAGGCAGAATGTTGATCTGTTGATTGAGATAAATCGGGAAGAAAAATCAAATGATATGGGAAGAAAATGATTTGCTTGCCGTGGAAAATCAATGCAATGCAACGGAACAATGCATGTTTCCTTTTTTAAAAATGCAGATTTCAAAATTTGTTTAGGAAGGAAAAAAAATATGATTTGGTCCTTTAAAAATTCTATAATTGCACCCAATTGGATTTAAATTTGAATTTATGCAATTATCCAATCAAAAATTCAATATCAACCTTAACTTTGCGCGATCTCCTTATCTGGTCCTTGGCTCTTGATTTTCGCGATTTAAATCTCAATCGACCGTTAAACTCTCAATTCATTCAACTCGCCCCTTTGAACAAAAATCTATTTTTATATTTTTTCAGAAAAATAAAGAGTCAAAAATTGGGTAGCAACAGGTATTATACAAAGAATACATCAACAAGCATAATGGATTACACGAAGAAATCATTCCAGGAAGTCCAAGATGCAAGCAAGTGAAGACTTAGAATAAGTTTTCATTTTAGTGCTTTATGTAAATCTAAATTTCTAACTTGATAGCACAAATTAAAATGAACTCACACACTTCACATTGCATGCATTAAAAGGGTTTGATGATTATAGGTTTAAGTCATAATCAATCGGTTCAAGAAATTCAGAAAAGATAATTTGTCAAAATAGGGTTTCTGCATGAACCGATCGACCACTTGGGTTACCAAGTGAACCGGTCGACCACTTGGAAGACAAATTGCCTTTCGAACTGAACCAGTCGACCGCTTGATTTATCCGTTGTGAACCGGTCAACCGTTTGAGATGACAGTTGTACTAAAATAGCTAGAAACGGCTAGTTTCTCTTTGAAACTTATAAATAGGCCTCTTAATTGCAAAATTAGACAGAATTTTTTTGATTATATCTGATATTGAGGCAATTAGTAGTGCATAAACACCTTCATATCATCAATCCTCATTAATACTCAAATTTGTGTTTAAATCTTCATATCCTAACACAAAGAGTGTTAAATCTCATTCTCACTACACTTAAACACCTTCAAATATTCTAAGTGCTATTAAGTGAGATAAAGAGATCATAGATCTTAATTTGTAATATCCACACTATTGAGAGTGTATTGTTGTGTTACAAAAACAATCCTTGTAAAACTCTTGAGAGTTGAATATAAAACTCTTGATATTGGTGAGGGAACATCACCAAGGAAAAATCTTGAAAAGGGTACATCTTCAAGTGGGAAAAAAAAAGAAAATCTTGAAGAGGGCATATCTTCAAGTGGTGTAAAAGTCTTGGTGTGGATTCATCAAGCGGGAATTGTAATCTTGTTATTTGGACTAGTAAGAGAATACAATACTCAAGTACGGGTTAGTACTTGAGCTATGGATGTAGGCTTGTCGAACCACGTTAAAAACCGAGTTAGCAATCTCTCTCTCTTATCTCTTATCTCTTTACTTTAAAGTAATTAATTTTAAAATTGCATTAATTGTTGTATTTACACCTAATCCCCCCCTTAGGTGCATAGTTGCCTTAATCCTTAAACAACAGTTCTTCCTGTGGTGGTGGCGTCGTAAATGGTGGTCGGAGACTGCGTTGGAAGGTTGATGTTGCTTAACGCCATATATGTGGGAGAAGACTGGATGGTGCAGGTGCTGCCGGTGAAGAGAGAGGTTGTCGGTTCCAAAGGAGCAGTAGATGGTGCTCCCTAGTGACTACTAAGGAGAGAGAGAGCTGCATCCATGGTTGTTTTTTAGAGAGAAAGTTGCAATAGAGAGAGAGAGGGGGAGCTGCTGGTGGTCCTATTGGCGCCAAGGGTGGTTGTTAGTCGGTGGTTATGCTACAAATTTTTGACGTTGTGCCATCGTCTTCTTTCTCTCTGTTATGTTAAATTTATTTTTGCAAAATTATTATTCACCACAGAACATGATCATCGTGTTTGACTACATTTTACTTGGTTTGTGTTCGAGCGAAAAGCATCGAAAAGATGCTTTTCAAAAACTGCGGTTCAACCGCAGTTTTTGGTAGGACCCACAGTACAAAACTGTGGTATGAAAATTTTGCCAAACGGTATGGCTCTGTGGTGAGCCTCAACCACAAAAGCCACCACAGAGCCAAATACCCATTGATTGTGTATATGTTTTCATCCAAATGAGAGTACAAAGTATGGTGTTTTTACCAATGTTGTTAATTTTGTTTCTTTTCGATTAAAATAGTTGAAACGTTTCATACCAGTTAAAAAAACAAGATAAAACAACATAGTTTTTACCTTACTTAAAATTTTGGCCCGTTCCAGAAATTTTGAACAAATTTCGGTTGGAACGTTTCAGTTTCGTTCTACTAGTTTCGTTTTGGCCAAATAGTGTTTTTATAAATAATGAATAATTTTACAATATCAATCATATTTCTTAATCTGACCGTTAGATTGAAATGAAAATTTTCAAGGAGTCTCTTGCCATATTTATATATATTATGTTAACATTTTAGAGCAACAAGAGAATATAATAACCTTGCAAGACTAATAATGACATTCACATAATATTATACATATTCATAATTTTGTTCACAGAAATCATTTTATTGTGTCGTTTTTAGATTAAGTTGCACAATTCTAAATAATTTTATTTTTGAATTTGAACTATTTTTTGAATTAATATATATATATATATATAAACAATACACCCCATAATAATGCGCCAAACGCTGCATAACCAAAATATTCTATTTCAATTGAAAAAATAAAATATCAACTGAGAGTTAGTCAGTAAAAGTACGAATGGCTCTAACTTGTGAAAGAAGATAGGGGCTATAAATCTTTTGCATGCGAGGGAGGAAACTATGGATTTTTTTAGACAATAAGGAAGACTGGCTCCTATTCTATTAAAAGTGTATGTATGTCTGTGTGTGTGTATTTTAAAAATAAAGTAACATCATCGTAGAATGAGTGAAATTTATTAATGATTTTGAAATGAGCACTTTAAAAGTTAAATGTGTTGAAAATACTTTTAAAATTTGAAAATTTTTAAGATGACATTAAAAATGTTGAAAACGATGTAAATATATCAAAAACATAGTTTTTTCTTGTATTCTGCGAAAAATATAATGGGTTGATGACAAAATAATTCTTTCATTTTTACAATGTGTACGATAAAAAATCTCGTTAGAAACTTAAAATAATAAGCTTTATAAAAAAGAAAAATGAATAAGAGAATATCTTTATCACATCAAAAATAGTTAATTCATCTAAAAGTGTTAAAAGCGAGAACTTGAAAGTGTGCTCAATAAGAACAAGGGATAACAATAGAAAACGTATTATTTGATATGTGAGGGCTTAAAGGCAATCCTAAAAAGAGAAAAGAGATGAATTTTGAAAAGGAAAAGATGCTGTTTGTGAATAGATGGAAGAGTGGTCAAAATATTGTTATTGTAATAGGTGACTTACTCAGGTGAAGACAAAGATGATCTTATTGTAATATGGTTGACCAACCTAGATGAATATATGAAGATGATTTCATTGCAATAGATAACTTGCAAGGTGAAAAATATAAAGATGCTCTTATTGTAATGTGTGACACACTCAGATAAAACATAAAGAGAATTATATTATAATAGGTGACATATCCAGGTGAAAACATAAAGATGGTATTACTGTAATGGGTGACCTAACCTGGGAAAAACATAAAGATTTTCTTGTTGTAATGAGTGACTTACTCGGGTGAAAAACATTAGTATGATCTTTTTGTAATGGATGACATATCCAGGTTAAGACATAAAGATGATTAAATTTTAATAGGTGTTCTACCTAAATGAAAAATATAAAGACGATCTTATTGTAATAGGTGACCTATTTCAGTGAAAACACAAATATGGTCATATTATAATGGGTGTCCTACCCAAATGAAAGCACTAAGATGATCTTATTGTAATGAGTGACCTACCAAGGGAGGAACACAAAAAGTGTTAGAAAAGAAAAATAATAGGGTTAGAAAACATACTATCTATGTTATATGGGCTAAAAAATGTGTTCGGAAGGAAAAGGAGTAAGGGATATAAAAGGCATTATTTGGGATACGAGAGTTAAAAATGCACTAAAAGAAGAAGAGATATGGATAGAAAAAGCACTATCTAGGTTATTGAGGGCTAGAAAACACATTTAAATAAGAAAGAAAAGAGATAGAGTTGGAAAACATTTATTCAAGATGATTGAGAGATGAAAATTCACTCAAAAATAAGATAGATAGATGAAAAATGAACTATCCAAGATAATTTAGGGTTGAAAAGCATACTAAAGAGAGAACAAAGATATAGCCTAAAACTGTAATATTCGAGATTGTTGAGGGCTGGAAAAAACACTAAAAAAAAAGAGATAGTGCTGAAAAAGCACTATCTGATATGATAGAGTGCTAAAATACACAGTATCTGAGATGGTTAAAAGCTAAAAAGCACACTCCAAACAAAAAAATACAAGAAAATGTGAAAAAACAATGCAACTAACAAAAAAAGAACGAAAAAGAGCAACATATATAATTAAAAGCTTAGCAAAATACAAGAAAAGGAAAAAACAAAAGTAGTCACGCTATTAAATCAAAAAGATGAGAAAAATATAATCAAAAGGGCTAGACATGAAAAGAGGACACAAAAATTGCAACATGAACAAACAAAACAAATATAGATGAAAATCTGAAGAACAAATTTGATGACCAAAATAAAAAGGAAGAAAAATAATACGTTTAATGGCACATCAAAAAACAGATGAAATAAAAGAGAATTTCAAAAGAGTCTAACACGACAACTCTCTAATCTTTTCTTTCAATAGCTCTCCCAACCTTGTTTTAATTAACTTTTCATTTATTTTGTTTTTTTATTCTTTTTGCCTTTGTGGCTTTGTACAATTTTCATTTGTCCTTAAAGTTGTTTTCATGTTGGGTTTTTCTATTAGGTTATTGAATTTTCCTTTTTCATTGTTTTAATTAAGCCTAGCCTCATTAAATGTCTATTCTGTTTCTATGCTCTTTCTTCCTCCTTTTGTTTTGTCAGTACATGTAAGGTAAATTATTTGGTAGGCCAAAATTAATTGAGGTTGGATAAGGTCATAGAGATCCTTTGAAATCTGGTTTATTTTGTTGGCTTTATTTAAGTTTTGGTGTTTTTGTCCATCAATTTTAAGCCCATACACTACAATTGATAAAAACTATTAAAGATGAGTTTTTGTTTTCTCTAACTAACTGATTGATTATTCGGTCTGCTTTAACTCTTTTTCTAATTTTATTAATTAATATTCAATTGATATTATGTTTATTTCTCCACACCAGTTAGTTTTGTTAGGCTTTATTTTGGTTTTGGTGTTTTCCTCCATTAATTTCTAGCCCATGTATTATAACTGATAAAATCCATTAAAGATGAGTTTTTATTTCTCTAGCTAACTAATTGATTGTTGAGTCTGTTTCAATTCTTTTTCTTATTTTATTAGTTGATATTTGATTGCTATTTCATTTATTTCCCTTACACTAGTCAATTTTGTTTTTAGTTTTTAGTTCTCCTAGCTTTCTTGTTTTGTGAACCTAGATTAAGAGTTGATTCCCGGTTGAGCTACCAACTGTTAGTGACCCATTTTTGCAGAGGTATTCTTTTTTTTCAGTACTTTTCCTTTTTCAGTGTTATTCTTTTACTAACAAAAAATAAATTTGAATCATTTGAATTTTTTCACTGTTAAATGTATATCTCAAATCACTTACAATGGTTCCTCCCTCGATAGCCACTTACAAATAATCTTCTCTATATGTTGGCCTAATTAAACCCACCTAACAACGATGATAATGGTCCAAGATTCAAATGAAATAACTTTATCCCTAGTGTGTTTTCCACCACTAAATCATAATAACAACAATATTTGTGATGCCAAAAGAACATTCACTCAATAAAAACAAAATTGACCAATTAAGAAAGATATCAAATAAACAACATGATTTTATATACTTGGTCATGAGATCCATGTTATTATCACAACATGATAACAAAATAGTCTATGGATCAGTTATTGTGTCCTACGGTACCAACAAATTTATAGGGACAAAAAAAAAATTCATTTGATGAACAAATATCAATGTAGAGGATGTGCATGAAATGCATTACATCATAACCACACTCAAAACAACCAAGCAAAATGAAATCATAAAAGACTAGCTAACCTCAACAACAATGACAATCTGACAACAATAAAAGATAACTCATTCAAGGTAAAAGATGGCACACATACAACATCTAAAAGTCAAGAGCACCTAAATGAAGAAATGATAAAAAAGTATACTAGAAAAATCACTAAACAAACAAAAAATAAGAGGCAATAGAGAAAACAAAAGGTTGATTAAGATAATGGTATAGAAACTAATGGACAAATAGTAATGCATACATTTGAAACACAAGAGGGAAAAGAGATGGAGTAAATTGGAAACCTGAAAACTCACATCCAAGAAAAATATTTGCATTAATAATCCCTATGAACTGTCATGTCACCACCTAAGAAAGGAAAAAAAATAAAAAATATATCCTAACAAAAATCATCACATGCACCAAGACAATATAGGTAAATTAAAAGAAAAAGTCTTGCTTGCAATTTCAAAACCTAGCCATAAAGACAAACTAATATTGACTTTTGGGTTGTTCCAATCCACTTCCCTTCCAAGCATTAAAATAATCAATAATTGATTGATAATCAAAGCTTGCAATAAAAATGCCTTCGACAAAAAGTATGCAACTTAGCAACATAACAAAAGATAAAAAATGATATATGAAAATATGATCATGAACAATGAAAAAAATACATTTGGTTCAATGAAAATGAGTTGTTAATAATTAAGCATTAAGAAAATATATTTGGTTTGATGAGAATACGTTGTCATTAATTAGTGGGAAAAAATTATTTGATTCAATGAGAATGAGCTGCCAATAATTCTTGAGGGAAAACAACCGGAAACACCAATTAAAAACCTTTTAGGCAAAAACATATGACATCCTAGCCTATATATGTGGTGTTCCTAATGCATAATCTACAACAGTAAAAGGGTGCATTAAATGCTCATGATGTCAACCACAATGAACATTGCATAAAACTCATACATAAAAAACCAAAATAAAAAACCCACATGATAGTAAGACACGACAATATATGAGCCAACTAAGGGAGACACATTTAAATAACACACACAACCAAATTGAAAAGACCAAAATTGTGGACAAACAAACCATGATCAAAAGAAAAATGCAAATCCCAAGAAAACTTGTTAATTAAAAGGTGAAAGGTAAATATTGTGAAGAAGCCAGGCAAGATCAAAAGCAAAATGCAAATTGTAATAAAACCTACTAATAAACATGCGAGAGGTAAATATTGAGCATGAACAAAAACTAAACTAAAAGGATTTGTTGACCAAATGAATGTTCTAACTCAAAGTCCCATGAATCTTGATGAACATGATTCCCACAACATGATTTAGATTTTTTTAATTATAATGATGATTTATTTGGCTTCGTCTAATAGTGTTAGTTTGATACAACTTTTGCGTCTAATTTATTTTTTTAAAGTAATTTGATTAATGAACAAGTTATTGGTGACAAATGTACAAAAAAGAAATGGTATTACCTATTTCAAGAGACTTTAGTTAGCTTTCAAATACTCAATTTGACCAACTTTCTTTTTATGTTTATTTTTACCTAACAATTTACCATACGAAACTCAATGTCTTTTTGGCTTCATGTTCATCATGCTCTGAAGATGATGGATACACTTTTTGAATAACATGTTTGCATGATTTATATGGTAAGTCATGGTTCCTTCATACCAACAAATCCATGGTAGTAGATCGAGCTTTGTGATTACAATGTCATGAGAACTATGAAAATAATAAGGTTTGTCATAATATTTAAAGTCATATAGATATGGATATGAATGAGGCTTGAAAATTACCATTCCAAACATTTTAGTGACTTAATATGCTGACAATGTTATAATGTTTTGGTCATATTCTTGTTTTATTTATTTGCTGAAGTTTTGGTCAAGCAATGGTTTTATGTAGACTAGAGAAATTTATTGTCCAAATTGTTGCTAACATTGATGTCAAGGGATTAAAGTTGTCAAAATCTCAAGTTGAGGCAAAATCAAACTAAAATGTGATTCAATGAACTTGATTAAACTCAGTAAAATTAGTAAACTTTGACTAATTTTACAAGTTTGCGAGAAGTGTCAATTGTTAAATTAATTCTCAACTCTTATCTCGTGACTTTATCATTCCTCAATGCTCAAAAGTATTCCACTAAATTTCAGATTGTAAGATAGAGAGCTATATTGTAAATATCCTTTTTTCTTTAGAAAGGTTGAATGGATAAGGTGGATTTCATATACGCAAATTTTATTTTCAGAGTTACCAAGCCCCTGGGCAAGGAGCTATAAACAAAAGAGCCCTAAACAGCTAGCAAGTCCTGCGCAAGGGCTACAAGAGACGAGTAAATATAAAAGCACGAGTTAAATGAATAAATTTACAAGTTCAATTTTTGAATGTGAGAAAGTATTTGAATTAAAATAGAATTCAGAAAAGTTATGTGATATCAAATCCATGGAGGAAAAAAAGAATTCACTATAGCCACCCCGGTGAGTTCAAAAGTTACAAAATAAGAAACTGCGCCTGTTCTGCTGCAGCTCCGAGAATGATAAAGTCGTCCTCTTATGGGTGTTTTTACAGACGAGCTCTGGAAGAACTCCAAATTCTTCAGTATTGTACTGATCGGGGAGGGGAGGGAACATCACTGACTGTAATGGAATTTTCCTCGTTAAGTTTCTCAGTGAATTCAGGCTGGTCTTGTTTTTCTCCAAGCTTTGCCATTCCATACTGAATTCGGGAAGCTCCTAGGTCAGAAAATTAAAAGTGACTTGGGATATTTGGATGAACACGGTGACAAGCACGACTTCAACATGTACCTCAGCCCTCAGAAAACTCAGCAAGCTTGTTCTGGAATTCCTTCAAGGCTTTGAAACTATTGATGCCTCCCACCCTTCCTTTTTCTATAGCATCTTTTACCTTGTTAGATAGATGCGCTTTCAGATCATTAAGCTCCTTTTCGAGGTCTTCAATCCTGGACAATACTTTAGCGTACCTCCTCTTGACGCGCATATAGCCTCCTTCTCCACCTCGGTGCAAGTTAATAATTCTTGATCGACTCAAGCTGCTGCAAAAGATCAGCTCGTTAGACCATGATCGCAGCCTCAGTGTTACTTAGTGCCCGTTTGGCATTGCGATCCCACCGGCTTTTGGCCGAAATTTGAATTTTTATTTTTTTTCATTTTAAATACCAGCGGTTTGGTGTTTGTAAATCATTTTGATGTGCTGATTTCAAAAATAACTTTTAAAAAATAAAAAAATATTATTTTGATGTACTTCTAAAACAGTGTGTTATCATGAAAGCATGAATATCAGTAGTGGGGATGTGAAACAGCAAATACTATAAAAACAGCACTTACCACAGAATTGTGATTGTATGAAGAATGAGTGTTCACGATGATCTTCATGAAAGATTTGATCTGATAGGATTTTTAACAATAAACGAATGCGCTTGTCCTGTGGATGTCTTGTATCTCCAACGATAAACTCATGAGCCTTGCCATCCAACTCTATAACAGTTGACCCTGGGGGTTTTATAATACCTTTCTCCTTCATTAATCTCCTTATTCTCGTGACATCATCCCATCTTTGATTGCTAGCGTGTATATTAGAAATTAGCACATAAACGCCACTATCATTAGAGTCTAACTCTACAAACCGGTCTAATATTTCTTGGGGGAGTTCCGCATTTCCATTTTCCTTGCAAGCACTAAGAAGAGCTCCCATTATCCGAACATCAGGTGACATGGGCATAGCCTTCGTCAATTCCAACGCCTCATCCAAGAGTCTAGCCCTACAAAGTAAGTCCACCATGCATCCGTAGTGTTCTAACCTCGGAGGAAGATTATATTGCTGACTTTTCATCCGGTTAAAGTACTGACGCCCTTCATTGACCAAGCCACAGTGGCAGCAGGCTGCCAAAATGGCTAGAAATGTCACCTCATTTGGCCTCATGCCTGCCCTAACCATTTCTTCGAAAAGCTCAAGTGCCTTGTAGGCATGCCCGTGCATAGCCAAGCCATTTAGCAATGCATTCCATGTCAAAACATTCTTATGAGGCATTCCATCAAAGATCTGCATTGACATCTCTATACACCCACACTTTGCGTACATGTCAACCATAGCAGTTCCAATCTGAATATCCCATTTGATCGCCTTGCATTCGATGTGCTCGTGAACCCATCTGCCATAATCAAGAGCTCCAAGTCTGGCACAGGCTGAAAGAACACTGGTAAGTATAATCCCATCAGGCTCGATACCAGAGCTTTGCATATCCTGAAACAACTCCAAAGCCTCCTTGGGACAATTGCATTGCACCAATCCACTTATAATACTGGTCCAGGAAACAATGTCCCTCTCAGCAAGCTCATCAAATACTTGTTTTCCTCCAGGCAACCACCCACACTTCACATACATATCCATGAGAGCATTGCTAACTTCCAAACCTGCCCCAAACGCACTCTTGAAACTCAACCCATGAATCCCCTTCCCTACATTCAAATACCCCTTTCTCCCACAAGCAACTAATACACTAACAATAGTTGCAGCATTTGGCTCAACATCCATCCTCAAAAACAAACCCACAGCCTCATCAAACAAGCCTGCTCTCACATACCCTGATATAACACCAGTCCAAGAAACCACATCTCTCACAAGCATTTCATCAAACACTCTGCTAGCATCACCAAAACTCTTACATACACTGTAAAAATGAACAAGTGAATTTTCAACATAGATATTACATACAAAACCCATCTTAATAATCACCCCATGAACCTGCCTGCCCTCACCAATCCCCACAAACTTAGCACATGATTTCAAAACAGCAGGGAAAGTAAACATATCAGGCAAAAACCCATCTTTCACTATCCTTCTATAAACCAAAAATGCAGTCTTGGGGCTCTCACCAATAGCGTAACCAGAAACCAAGGCGTTAAATGGAAATGAGCTAACTTTCCAATCATATTCACTCAAAAAATCACATGCATAATCAACAAAGTTGGGACCTTTTGCAAAGAACTCAACAACCCTGTTGACAACAAAGTCATTAGAAACAGCCCCTGATGTTATCAACTGTGCATGGATTTTCTTGAAAGTTGTCAACTTTTTGCATCTCTGAATGCTATCGAAAAGAGCCCATTTCAGAGAATGCTTAATCTTGCTCATATTCTTACTTCTTGATAGCTAAATTCTCCTATGTGAAGCATAGAGAATGTAAGAATAAGTCATTGAATTTTGCAAGTCGAGATACTGGAGTGAACATGATGTACAAAGGACACGGAAACTGGAGTTAACATTCGAAAATCAGTGACTATTGTTTATGTAGTAGTTGCAATTCAAAATGGTGGTAATATTTTTTTGACAAATCTCAAAGTTAGTCCTCCAGTGACAAGGTAAATTTCATTTTAGTTTCTAAGGTATTCTTTATTAATTGAATCTAAGAAAGTTTACGAGTTCTCAATTACATTTTTCCTTCTTAAACCATCACAGGTTTTTATCGTGAAATTTCAACCCCTACATGTTATATTTGTTAAACCCCTCATATTATAAGAAAAATCACATAAGACAGTCTTAGTTGAAGCCTTGGGTTTTAATGTGCCTCTTTTTTACAGAAATATTATCCACTAAAATTTGTTTTAATTTTAATTTTATCCTTCAACGTTATATTTATTAAAAATTATTCTTTCAATTTTATAATTTCATATATATATAGTAAGAATTTATCTTTTATGAGGTTATTTTGATCACACAACTTGAATTACATGTTTGACTAATTAAATAAATTGATTCAAGCTTTTTTTACTTGATTTTTTTTTAATTTTATCTTTTAATATTGGGTTGATTGAGAATTAAATTTTTTTTATTTGCTTTATATGAGATTGTCTTGTCTCATGTTTCTCGTTACGAGTTTAGTGAGTTGACTTGTTTTGATTATAGTTTTTTTATGTCATTTTTTTAATCAGATTGCTTTAAGAGTTTATTTTTCAACATTGTGTTGATTAATAATTGAATTTTATTATTTTTCTATTTGAAAATCCTAATTTCATAACCTAGGTCGCGAGTATGGTAGGTTGACTTGAGTTTTTTTTATTTGATTTTTTTTAATATCATCCTTTAACATTGAGTTTATTGAAAAATGAACTTCATAATTTATTTTAATTTGTTTTCTACGAGGTTATCATGATCTCATGACATGACATACATATTAGCAGGTTAATTTGGTTGACCCATATTAATAAAATATGTTACCAGTTTAATATTTATACAAAAAACTAATTTTGAATATTTATTTTAAATCTTGCTATGTTTTTATTGATTATTTGGATTGATTTTGAATTTATCTGGGTCCATAGGGTTTTATATTAGATCAATACGCATGTGATCTACCAAAAAAAATAGTAGAAAAAATATTAGGAAAATGTAAATATTTTTTATGAAAAAAAATCAATTTGAGCCGATGAATAATCTAGTTTTACATTATATCTTAAAAATTAATTACTCTTCATAATTCAAATTAGTTTTCTTACAAATAAGTGGATCAATGAAAGATATGATCACAATCATTAGAGTTATACAAATGATTTTTTCATGATTTTGATAATAGGTTGAAATGATACAGCAAATTCAAAACTCTCTAATTTTCAACCACCACAAAATCCTAATCTGAAAAATAATTATTAATTACTTATGAATTTTGACCATGTTGAAAAAACACCAAAACAATTCATCTTCGTAATATCCAAGATATGTCTCACGACGTGTCACAATCCCATCCGAGACGTGTCACAATCCCATCCTTTGATTCTTTTTCTTCCGCAAATATATAGTCTCCTTTGAGGGTCCCTTTCTACAACGATAAGTGGGGCTAGGGTTTTAAGAACTTTTGAATTTCACTAATGCCTTGTTTCAAGGAAACTGAATTCTAGAAATTCAGTTTCCTCATTTTTCAATATTTGATGACTATCCAAAAAGTTAGTTAAAAGAAACTGAATTCCTTAACTTTTCGATCAACAAGAAAATTGAAAGAACCTGCAGGAAAGTGTTTTCCTTTCCTTATCAAAAGGAAAACACTTTCCTTTATTGATAAAGGAAAATCATTGCTGTGTCTGCTAGTAGATTTCTCTCCGCAACGATCGCGCAAGGAATCAAACTCTGCCATTTTTAAACACCAAGCGAACAAATTCATTTCAGAAACCATTTTAGCTCTCTCTGATGATTCATTTCAGAAAATTGAAAGAAAGTCTTATTATTGTATTTACTTACCTTGAGAAAATCATAGGCGTCTCCGGAAGGAGCTATACCCATTGATTCTCCGAAACCACAGCCAAATACATCAAATTCATCATCGGAGCTGTCGTTGCCATTTCCGTTGAAGCAATTGCAGCGGTGGCAGCCACGAAACGGCTTGTCGTTAGATTCCTCCATGTAACTCTACACCATTTTAGCCAAACAAACCGAGCTCGGCTCGAAGTGCTCATCTTTACTGTTAGCCCCGCACTGGGCTTCAATACTGCAAGGTGGTTTGTCCACAGAGGAAATCCTCAGCACGCTTGGTAACTGCCGATCATAGAGTCTCTTCAGACGCGATTTCAGAACCGGTTTAGCCGCTTCAGCTCGAACCGGTGCCTGATTTCAGAACCGGTATCTTATATATGTTTGATGTTAGGTATAAATATTTATTTCTTGATGTTTATTTGATAGATATTAAAGGGATAATTGTCTTTACCCATAAAAAAAAATATTTATTCAAAATACCCATCAAAATATTTTTGTATTTATTTATCTTTTAAAAAATACTTCATACTAAAAAAAAAACCCAAATATATAACTCTTAACATAAACTAATTTGGCTTTCTTCATATGAAAAAAAGAAGTTATTTTAAGCTTTTAAAATTGAAAAAAATATATATTAATAAGTTTTACTTAAAAAATATTTCACAAGCTTATTTCTCTATAATATGATATGACATATATTGTTATATTTTATAAAATAAGCTATGTATGAATATAGGATATAATAAAAAAATTCATCATTATACTTTTTAGATTTCATTTTTTTATTTTAAGTGATTAAATATTTTATATTAAATATTTTATATATATTAGATAAACTTGAAAAAAAAAATTATTAATAAATTATTTTCCAGTTTATTTTCCATAACACAAACAAACACTGGAAAGTGTTTTCCAGTTCATTTTTCATAATACTGTCAAATATCGGAATTCACTTTTCTAAGAATTTATTTTCCAATAGAAAACCACTTTCCCGCACGGAGTATAAAATTAGAGTTGATTCCATCTGGTTTCATCAATATTTTCGTGGGTCCTAGTTAATTTTTTCTGGGTTTTTTCTCAAAATTTTCAATTTCTTGTTTGGCCATGGACTCACAAACCCACCACCACCACCACACCATTGAAAAAATAGACACAGAACAAAGCATAACCACAGCAAACCTCTCTAGCCAACTAGAACTCAAAGACGAAACCTTAACAAACCCAGAAGAAAGCCAAGAATTTGAGGAACACAACAACAATAAAAGAATCGACCAAGGTTCTTCTTCTTCACTTGTTTTACATCAAGCACAAAGACAGCAACAGCAAGTAGTAATTGCAGCAAAGAGGAGCAGAAAAGACAGGCCCACAAAAGTAGACGGTCGAGGACGGAGAGTTCGGATCCCAGCAACATGTGCAGGCAGGATTTTTCAGTTAACTCGAGAACTAGGTCACAAGTCTGTGGGTGAGACAATACAATGGTTGCTTGAACACGCAGAGCCATCAACAAGTGCAGTACCTGCCATTGCTGTTTCTTTGAATGGAACATCAAAAATCCCAACTGAAACACCAGCTAGAACAGCGGCTGAAGCAGGCATTGATGCTGATGGTTTGGTGCCTCAGGAAAAACGTAAGAGACCTTGTAATAGTGATTTTGTTGATCTTACAGAAGCCGATCATCAGGATTCAGTTTCTGCAGGTTTGGCTCCCATTGCTAGTACAAGTCCACAAGGGTCGGTGCCAATTTGGCCAATGGAGACTCTTCTGTTCCCACAGCGAAGTAGAGTTGGCGTTGGTGAGTCGAATCAGGCTCGGTTTTGGGCTTTCCCCGCTGCCAGTGCAACTCCATTCTTTAACATGGCTGCTAATCCTATCTCTAGCCTTGTTCCTGCTATGCATCCTGGGGTCTAAAACCCAGGGGGGTTGGCCTAGCGGGAGGAGGCCTGGGACGGGGGAGTGTGCTCCTTCAACGTCTCAAGTTCAAATCTCCATAGGTGCAAACTTTTTTTTGGGGCCAGCAGATTTGGGCGAAGCCCATGAATTAAATGGCTCTGCTGGCTTGCCGTGGTCAGTTCTATGAGCCGTGGAATTAGTCAGGCCCCAGCGGGTCTGGACACCCATTTAAAAAAAAATCCTGGGGTCCAATCGGATGGTAATGTTGGTGCTGGCGTTGGTTTTGGTGGAGGTGAGTCACTGGGGTCAGGTGGGTCACATTCTAATAAATTGGGTCGATGAGTTCTTCAAGTTCAGGATCCAAGTACGTTCACAAAAGTTAAGGGATTTTTCTTTGGAGATTTATGATAAGAAGGAGCTTCAATATTTGGGTCATGCTGTGAATCATGATCATCAGCAAGCACCCTGTTCAGAATCTTGCATTTTGAGATGAACTTGGGGGCCAACACAGATGATAATGTAGTACTGATAGTGTTTTACGATGAGGGAGTGTATTTCTTCTTCTTTTTCTTTTGGTTTTGTTGATGTTATCTCTGTGGGATTTTTGGATATTAAGCCCTCTTGTGGTTACTCTGTGCTTATCAAGTTATTGTTAGAGAATGATATAAATTATATTCTGGGGTCTCACCTACAAGCTTAAGCTTTTAGGTGAGATGATTCCTTAACATGATATCAGAGCTTTGTTAATCCAGCGGTCACGAGTTCAAATCTCACCATCCTCATTCTATTTGATAAAAATCAAGCACAAGGTAAAGTGGGTCTGTGTACAAGTTTCAAGCCCAAAAGGCTTTCACTCGAGAGGGTGTTGATATAAATTATATTCTGGGACCTTATCTACAAGCTTAAATTTTTAGGTGAGATGGTTCTTTAACAGTTACCATTGATTCATTTCACCAGGTTCTTAATGGGTGGTGTTGATTTGCATAGGACTGATGGGTTAATTAAAAAAAAAAAAAGCAAGGATGTTAATTTGCTAAGTTTCGTTCAGAGTAAATTTTATTTTACTTGAATCTTGGCCATTCCGGGAAATTCCAGCAAAGTAATATTTTTATTTTGCTTTTATATTAAATTTTTATTTATTTCTTTATTCAACACTTAATTTATTAAAAACTAAGCTGTGATATACCAGAATTCTGATGGTTAATTAGTTGAGAGGGAAGTGAGTACAGTTCATGGAAAAACATTTTCTTTCCTTTGCAGTTAATATTTTTTGAATTAAAGATGGAATTCTATGGCTATACATGTATGGGTTGCCTCCGAATTTGAATAAATAAACTATATCCATTGCTATAAAACCTGGATATGCCGATACATCGATACCGGATCTAATTAAAAAAAATAAAAATAAAAATAATAATCAAGCTAACGTGGAAAAATTTCAAGTAGACTTTACTAAAAAAACTAAAAGGGATCGGACATTAACTGTAGATTACTGTTGCTCAAGACTTGTCGCACCCCAAAAAATACGAGCGCGGCGTCGTGATGACTTTTCCCCATGTGCAGGGATTTATCATGTGTCGGGGGGATTATCTCTATTTAAAAAAAAGGGAGTCGCCACCTAGTGTTATGGTTACTAGGAAACCTAAAACTGGTCTTTCAGAGATTCTAGGGTAAGGGACTGGTTGCGTAAAGGGAAGGTTTTAGCACCCCTAGTACGCCCTACCTAAGGTAAGCTGCTTGACGTTTGGTTTGCTTATGATTTGATCTCTCAAAAAAAAATATATGTTACATAAATGGAAAATGGGATGTTACTCCGCCGAATATTTTGGATATTAATCTTTTAGAATTTAATTATCCAAACACCGACAGTGAATAATAGCATATTATTCCTGCCGAATATTTTGGATATTAACCCCTTAGGATTTATTTACCCAAATACCAACAGTGAATAATAGCATATCATTCCCGTCGAATATTTTGGATATTAACTCCTTTAGGATTTATTTATCCAAATATCGGCAGTGAATAATAGCATATCATTCCTATCGAATATTTTGGATATTAACCCCTTTAGGATTTATTTATCCAAATATCGGCAGTGAATAATAGCATATCATTCCTATCGAATATTTTGGATATTAACCCCTTTAGGATTTATTTATCCAAATATCGACAGTGAATAATAGCATATCATTCCTATCGAATATTTTGGATATTAACCCCTTTAGGATTTATTTATCCAAATATCGACAGTGAATAATAAATCCCCAAAAAAAAAATTTATATTTTTTTGACATATTGGCCAATACCCTTTGGATTTTACAAACATGTTGTAAAATCTCAAAATGCAAGAAATGATTTTTTCTTTGCGAAATCCATGCTAAAACTCATTTTCTCTTCAAAACCCAAGATAATATATATTTTTTTAACAAAAAAAAACAAATTTTAAAATATGCTAGTGTATTGGCCTTATGCAAGAAAACAACACGTTTTTTTTTATAAAAATATTTTTGGAAAAATCTGTATTTTTGTAATTTTTTTTTTATATATTATATATGCTGGGCTGGGCTGCAGCCAGAAGGGCTGAGAGCCCATCCTTCTCTCGGGCTGGACTTCCAGCTGAGGCGGGCTGGAGGCCCAGTGCCTTTAGTGGCCGGGCCGGGTGCCAAACCCGGCCCAACCCGACCCGACCCGGGGAGTGAATGAATTCACTCCCCCCACATGCAAAAAAACGAAGAAGACAAACAGTAACAAGGTGATTTTTCGAGTGTGATGAAAATCTTACTTGTTAACACCTTTGGGTAGAGGACGTCGAGGTGATTCTTCTGGTCGTTGCGTCGTCGGAGATGGTGGCCTGAGTTCGCCGGACGGAGCCTCTGAAACTGACGGGCTGGTGGCGTCTACGTCGGGTTGCTCTGATTTTTTTTTAAAAAAAACAGAGAGGATGGCTGAGATGCTGGGGTTGATGGAGGAGACGACGGTGGTACTGAGGCGAGGTGTGGGTGGTCGACGGTGATGGTGGTTGGTTGGCTGAGAGGGAGAGAGAGAAAGCTACGGGTCTGTATGTTTTTTTCTTTGAGAGAGAGAAGAGAAAAAAATGAAAATGAAAACAGAGAGGGAGAGTGAAGGAGAACAGATGCGATGAAAAGAATTTCCAAAATTCACGTGAAATTCCTTGTCTTCTCCCCCTTTTTCTGCCCCCTGTTCTTCACCGTGTACTGCTATTTATAGCAGTGCAGACCAAAGCCGAGGAAGGTAATTAGAGGAAAATCTAGAAGAGATGATGATGGAGATATTCTGGTGGAAAATCACGATAGATTAGGAAGAAATTTGATAAAATTTCGAACTGCCTTGCTGTGATGGGGAAGAAAATCGAATTTGAAATAGGAAAAATGACTGTGATCTCGCGCCGGAAAATCAATGAAATTTCATGCCGGAATAGCATACCATTTAATGCAGATTTCAAAACAAATTTAGAAGGTAAAAATCTGATTTGGTCCTTTAACTTCTTTAATTGCACCCAATTGGATTTAAACTTGACTTTATGCAATTAAATCCCATCAAAAATTCAATTTCAACCTTTGCTTCGCGCAACTTTCTAAACTGGCCCTCGGCTCCTGATTTCCGCAATTTATCCTTCAATCGACCAATAAACTCGCAATTTATGCAATTTTGCCCTTGAACCAAAATCTATTTTTGAAATATATATTTTTTTTTCGAAACATAACATAAAAAAATAAAGAGTCAAAAATTGGGTAGCAACAGATGCCCCCTCTTTACAATGTTTACGACTAAAGTCTTGTAAAAGACTTTAAATAGTAAGTGTTGTAAAGAAAAACAGAATGGTGGAGAAGAGTCTCGATAGTGACGGATGACTTACCCGGGTCTGATTATGACGGGTGACCTGCCCGAGTTAGTGGAGTCTCGATAGTGACGGATGACTTACCCGGGTCTGATTATGACGGGTGACCTGCCCGAGTTAGTAGAGTCTCGATAGTGACGGATGACTTACCCGGGTCTGATTATGACGGGTGACCTGCCCGAGTTAGTGGAGTCTCGATAGTGACGGATGACTTACCCGGGTCTGATTATGACGGGTGACCTGCCCGAGTTAGTGGAGTCTTGATAGTGACGGATGACTTACCCGGGTCTGATTATGACGGGTGACCTGCCCGAGTTAGTGGAGTCTCGATAGTGACGGATGACTTACCCAGGTCTGATTATGACGGGTGACCTGCCCGTGTTAGTGGAGTCTCGATAGTGACGGATGACTTACCCGGGTCTGATTATGACGGGTGACCTGCCCGAGTTAGTGGATAAATGTAGTTTTGTTGTAACGAGTGACTTACCTGTCTTGAGGAACAAAGCAGCAATGACCCTCAATTCATAATCTCTTCTGTGGTTTCGTTCACTTGAGATTCTGCTTCTCCATATTTCCAAAATTTAGGACAACATGCTTTCATCAAACCTTTCCTGTCAGGTTAGTGTTATGACAATATAACATGCATGTTTTTGTTACCTCTTTAGAAACATAGGTCCCCCCTGTTCATTGCAGTCTTCTTTCATAGGATGTGTTTCCCGTGCTATACTTTCACGCTTGGTGAAGAGACTTTTCAGTTCCACATAGGGCCCTTTCTAGCTCCATTGAAGTTTCCTTTTTATTATATATTTAACGATATATATAAAAAAAACTCAAACTGATCTATACTTTAAAAAAAAATTCAAAACATGGTTTTGTTTATGCAAATTGACACTTCAAATGCAAATCACATTTCTATGATTTCTTTCTTTTCTTGCCCCCGGTGTGGTGCACAAAATATGCCAAAAATAAAGTAAATGATAAAACATAAATAAATATTATAAGATCATGTGCTTTGTGAAAAAAGTTTCTTGCAATGAGAATTCATGGCCGAATTTTATCTTATTGAGGAAGGTTACAAAGCATCAGGCATAATATTTCTTTACAGAGTCGGAATTCACAGGCCTGACTAGATCTTCTCCATCCAATCTAGATAATAGCAAAGCTCCTCCCGAGAACGACTTCTTCACCACATAAGGGCCTTCATAGTTCGGGGCCCATTTACTCTGATCTTGCCCTGGTACAAACAATATCTTCTTCAATACCAAATCGCCTTCTTGGAATTTTCGAGGTCGGACTTTCTTATCAAATGATCTGGCCATCCTTCTTTGGTATAACTGATGATGACAGATTGCAGCTAACCTCTTTTCGCTGATCAAATTCAACTGTTCATATCTGACCCTTGCCCATTCTGCTTCATCTAGTTCAGAGTCTATCAATACTCTTAATGATGGGATTTCTACCTCTAAAGGCATTACTGCCTCCATTCCATACACCAACATGTACGGAGTGGCTCCTGTTGAGGTCCGAACTGCGATACGATATGCATGAAGGGCAAACGGCAACATTTCATGCCAATCCTTATAGGTGACTACCATTTTCTGAACAATCTTCTTGACGTTCTTGTTAGCAGCTTCTACAGCACCATTCATCTTTGGCCTATAAGGAGAGGAATTTGAATGCTTGATCTTCCATTTAGCACAGAGTTCTGTTATCAACTTCCCATTGAAGTTCTGTGCATTATCAGTTATAATCTTTTCTGGTGGCCCGTACCGGCATATCAAATCTCTCTCAACAAACTTCTTTACCACCTTTTGTGTTACATGAGCAAATGACCCGGCCTCTACCCATTTTGTAAAGTAGTCGATTGCCACGAGAATGAACCTATGACCATTGCTGGCTTTAGGGTTGATAGGTCCAATCACATCGATTCCCCACATCGCAAAAGGCCATGGAGATAACAAGTTAAATAGAGGGGTCGGAGGGGCATTCATTTTGTCACCGTAGATCTGACACTTATGACACTTGCGAACATAGTCAATGCAATCCTTCTCTAATGTCATCCAGAAGTAACCAACTCTTTGTATCTTCCTAGCCATCATATGTCCACTAGCATGGGTTGAGCAGATCCCTTCATGGACTTCTCGCAACGCGTTTCTGGCTTCAACCCCATCTAGGCATCTTAGCAAAGTCCCGTCAGATGACCTCTTATACAAAACTTCTCCATCAAGATAAAAATCCATTGCCATTCTCCTCAAAGTCTTCTTTTCGATGTTGGATGCCCCCAAGGGATAAGCCTGATTTTGGATGAAGTTCTTGATATCGTAGTACCAAGGGTTTCCATCTATTTCCCTTTCAACTGAGCAACAATGAGCTGGGTTATTCCTGATGTCAATGTGTATTGGCTGCAAGTTTTGCCCGAAGTCTATTCTAGCCATAGAAGCTAGTGTAGCCAAGGCGTCTGCAAACTGATTTCCTTCCCTTCCTAGATGTGTGAACTCTATCTCCTCAAATTCTTCAGCTAGTTTAGACAGGTATTCTTGGTAGGGTACTAGCTTTTCTTCTTTGGTTTGCCATTCCCCTTTTACCTGACAAATAATTAGCATCGAATCCCCATAAACATCTATCTTCTTTACGTTCAACTCCAACGCGGTCTCTAAACCAAGAATACATGCCTCATACTCGGCTGTGTTATTAGTGCACCCGAATTGCAATTTAGTTGAAACTGAGTATTGCTTCTTGTCAGGAGATATTATCACCGCCCCAGCTCCGTTACCACATACATTCACAGCACCATCAAAGTACATAGTCCACCACCCTAGTTTTCCTTCCTCAATTGAAAACACATCCTCATCAGGAAAATCAAAATCTAACGGCTCATAATCCTCCATAGCATGGTCTGCCAGGTGATCAGCGATGACACTCCCTTTTACAGCTTTCCTTGTCATATACACTATGTCATACTCGGATAGCAGAACTTGCCACCTGGCAATTCGGATGGATAAGTAGGGCTTTTCACAGATGTACTTCAACGGGTCTAATTTAGAAATTAGCCATGTGGTATGGTATAACATAAACTGTCGCAACCTTTTTGCAGCCCATGCTAGCGCGCAACACAACTTCTCAATCATAGTATACCTAGACTCACACTCCATGAACTTCTTACTTAGGTAGTAAATGGCCTTTTCCTTCCTCCCGGATTCATCCTGTTGTCCAAGCACACATCCCATCGCTGTTCCCGTCACTGTTAAGTATAATATCAACGGCCTTTTTGGTACAGGAGGGACGAGTAGAGGTGGTTTTAGCAAGTACTGCTTAATTTTCTCAAAAGCCTCTTCACATTCCGCGTTCCAAATCCCAGGATTCTTCTTTCTTAACAAACGAAAGATTGGGTCACAGGTTGTGGTTAATTGGGATATGAATCGAGCAATGTAATTTAACCTTCCTAAAAACCCTCTTACTTCTCTTTCGGTCTTCGGAGCTGGCATGGCTTGAATAGCCTTTACTTTTTCAGGATCCACTTCTATTCCTTTGTCACTCACCACGAATCCTAACAACTTCCCAGATTTCACCCCAAACGAACACTTTGCAGGGTTAAGCCTCAACTTATATTTCCTTAACCTTTCAAATAATTTCCTCAATACTTGGACATGATTCTCTCCTTCTCCGGATTTAGCGATCATATCATCCACGTATACTTCAATCTCCTTGTGCATCATATCGTGAAATAAAGTCACCATAGCCCTTTGGTAAGTGGCACCAGCATTCTTTAACCCAAATGGCATGACTTTGTAGCAGAACGTCCCCCATGGTGTAACAAATGTCGTCTTCTCCTTATCTTCTTGCGCTATTTTTATCTGATTATAGCCTGAGAAACCATCCATAAAGGAATATATGGAGCTACGAGCTGCATTGTCAACTAACATGTCTATATGCGGTAGAGGAAAATTATCTTTAGGGCTAGCACGATTTAAATCCCTAAAATCCACACAGACTCGAATCTTGCCCTCCTTTTTGGGTACTACCACTATGTTGGACACCCATTGTGGATACTTGACCACCTCTAGGAAACCAACGTTCCATTGTTTTTCAATTTCCGCCTTTACTTTGATCAAAACTTCTGGATGCGTTCTTCTTAGCTTTTGCTTAATCGGTCTGCAACCTTCTTCCAATGGTAACCTATGTACCACGATATTCGTATCTAAACCAGGCATATCCTCATAAGACCAAGCAAAAACATCCACATAATCTCGAAGCAATGCAATCAAATCTTCTCTTTCCTTCTGTATGACCAAAGTTCCTATCTTGAGCTCTCTCCGGCTTTCTTCAGTACCCACATTTATGGTTTCAAGTTCTTCCTTAGCGGGCTTCCAAACCTGTTCGTGTTGTTCTAGTAATTTTGTGAATTCTCTAATGCTATTTTCATCCCCTTCTTCCTCTTCTACAGCTATTATGTGTTCTTTAAAATTCGACCATTCATTCTCAGTGTAAAGTGCAGGTGGTGTTGTGGAAGTTCTGCTTTCAGGGGTCCTGAAAGCGGAAAATGAGTGTAAATGCACAAAACAAAATAGAAATAAAAAGAGAGATGAACTAAAATGCATGATCTTATATAAAAAATTCAGTTCACAACAAAAACAAAGATAAAATTCGATTGGCCTGCTGGGCCTTAAAACAAAACAAAACAAACAAAACAAACATTTCTCATTACATTCTGAAAACCAATGGAGCTTCTTGGGTCACCCAATTCTGGAACTTCTCTCCCTTGGCTAGCTTCCGAATGCATGTATGAGTAGTGACTTTCTCTACGGCATAGATGGTTAACTGCGGCAGCTCTTCATCCCTTCTTTCGGATTGAATCTTTCTAGTAATGCCAGCGACTTCCTCCTTTTCCATCGTGTTTATGCTCATGGATGAGAGCTTCTGGAGAGAGCTTTCATGTCTTGGATCAGGTTGTATTACATATGCAGCTTTTGGGAACGAGACCCTGATTGGAGGAATAACTAAATTTTCTTCTTCAGGCTTCCTTCCTTCAATCCTCGCCATTCTCTTCTCCCTTCTTGCCACAGCAACCCGCTGGTAATCCTCCTTTCTAGGCTTATACCCCAGACCAAACCTTTGTTCTGCAGCCTTCAACTTTGTTATACCAAACCACTCGACCTTCCTTTTTCTTGCGCCAAATCGGGCAAGAATCTTGTGCTTTAAAAGGATTTTAGCGGCCATTTTAGTGGCTTCTGAGATCACGGGTTTTCTTCTTATAGTATTCTCAGGCACCCACTCAGTATTTACAACCTCGAACGCATGCAGGTTTCCATCCACACAATCTTCAGCTTCAATGAAAGGGACCGCCACATTTTTCATCATCGATATGGTTTCTTCGGCTTTAACGGTGACCAGGACACCATTGGCAATGTACTTCAAACATTGATGCAGTGAGGAAGTAACCGCTCCTGCAGTATGTATCCATGGTCTTCCTAATAACATGCTATAGGAAGGGTGAATGTCCATCACCTGAAGGGTTACCAAAAAGACTTGGGGACCTATGGCGAGTTCAACTTCGATCGACCCCAACACTTGCCTTGGGGAACCATCATATGCTCTAGCCATTATCACACTTGGCTGCATATGGGAAGGATCTACTGGCATCTCATTCAACATATGTCTTGGCAACACATTAAGGGCTGAGCCATTATCAATGAGAACTTTACCAATGAGGCAATCCTTACATCGGACTGTGATATACAGAGGTTTGTTGTGGCCTGTTCCTTCAGCGTCAAGTTCATCCTCAGTGAAATATAGGTAGTTTGAAGCGTGAATCCTCCCTACTAGATGCTCCATAGTCCTTTGCTCGATATCTGGAGGTACATAAGCCTCATTCAATACCTTTTGTAAGGCATTGCGATGGGGCTCTGAATTGAGGATCAATGACATGATAGAGATCTTTGCAGGGGTCTTTTTCAACTGGTCGACCACACAGTACTCACTGTGCTTCATCAACTTCAAGAACTCATTTGTCTCCTCTTCCGTCACAGGTTTATTTACCTCCAGCTCTTTTTCAAAACCCAATGCTTCTTTGCCCTTGACTTTTCTTTGTTTTTCCAACTCCTCAGGCGTGAAACAACGGCCGCTTCGGGTTACACCACTTATCTCGGTTTGGAGAAAAGGAGCTTCGATATTTGCGGCGGAAACATAATTGCCTGGCATTGCCCTATAGTCTACCTCCTTCGCATATGAGGGCTTATATAATACCAACCTTGAGAGCCCACTAGCTGTTGATTGGATCCTACACTTCTCTATCCCTGCTATCTCTCCACTACCTTCCATATTCTCGATCCTTAGCTCTCCCAGAGTCAACATCCTCGTGACCTTTTGATGAAACTCGGTACATTCATCAATGTGATGCCCTTTCTCGTTATGGAATGGGCAAAAGTCGTTTTTGCCCATGTCGTGCTTGGTTGACCCCATTAAATGTCCAGATTGCACCAACATATCGTATAATCTGATCATGGTCACCTTTAGAGTCATTTATTTTCTCTCAACTTCCACTGCATTTACCCCACTACTTCCCGCAGCATGCTTGGGCAAGGGATTCAGATTCACATTGGGTGGATCTTCAAAAGTGACCCATCCGATCTTGATCAACTACAATACCTTTCTCTTAAAAGCTACACAAGTTTCAATGCTATGACCTGCATTACCGGCATGGTATTCACAAGTCAAATTGGGGTTGTGCCAAGCAGGGAAAGGTGGGCGTGTAGGTGGTACTGGTAGGGGAGCAATATGTCCAATGTTTAGTAACTGCGCGTATAATTCCTTTAAGGTCATGGGCAAAGGTGGTAGTTGTTCTTCCGGTTGTTGATAATCTCTCCTTTGGAAATTATTTTGGTTATGTGCGGGGAATTTTGTGTGAAAAGGCTGGTTTGGATTAGAGGGTTTGGAAAAGTTGATGCTGGTGGTTTGGGGTGCAGGTGTTTGATAGCTTCTGTAATTTTTGTCTTTCCCCTTGTACTTGTCCTCCAGATTATTCACCTCAACTTCCTTTCTTTTTCCAACAAAACCCCTCTTCTCCACGGGTTCCATAATTCTCCCGCTCCGGATTCCTTGCTCAATCCTCTCAGCGATTCGTACCGCATCGTAAAAATGTTGGGCGGAGCTTCCCATCAGGTGCTCGTAGTACGGGGCCCTAAATGTATTGGCAAATAGAGTTACCATTTCTGTCTCTATTAACGGAGGTTGTACATTGACGGCTTGGTCCCTCCATCTTTGAGCATAAGTCCTTACAGACTCCTGGGCTCCTTTCTCCATGGTCATCAAGTTGGTCCTATCAGGAGCAATCTCCATATTAAACTTGTATTGCTTTAAGAAAGCATCTGCCAAGTCTGCCCACTTTCTAATCCTGATGTTATCTAACCTCATATACCAGCTAAGGGTCGACCCTGTCAAGCTGTCCTGAAAGAAATATATCAACAATTTATCATCGTGTATGACCTCCGCCATCTTGTTATAGTAGGAACGAAGATGAGTTTTTGGGCATTCTATCCCAGTATACTTGATAAATTCTGGAACCCTGAACTTCCGCGGTATCACGATGTTAGGCACCAAGCATGCTTCGGCTGCCCTAACTGGGCCAGATAGATCATTCCCTTCAACTGCTCTTATCCTTTCTTCTAGTGCGGACCACTTGTCATATCCTGCGTGGTCAAAGAATCTAGCGGCTTGTGGTTCCTCCTCTGTCAAATCCAATGTAATAGGGATTGGGATGGGCCGAGTGGATTCGGGCTGCTTCTTCGGTGAGCTTGTCCTTAAAATATGAGGTGCCCCCGGGCTTTGAACTGCCGGTGGTGCTTCATCTGTCTGAGCTGACGTTCCCTCTCCATCTCTTGTTCTTAACGCCTTCTCGAGCAGGCTGGTTAAACGTGCCACATCGTTTCGGACAGCTTCGAGCTCTTTTTGGTATGGAGATTCTGGCTCGGCCCTTTCTTCATTTTCCATTCTTCTTCTTAAACGAGTGTTGTGGACTTTCGCAGGGGGACCTATGTTTCGTAGTTGAGCTGTTTGCATGAATGTATAAGAGAATGTAAAATGTATGTGGTATGATGAATATGCTTGTATGAATGTATATGTAATGCAAATGGATTTCTCTTGTGAACAATTAATGGCTAAACACTTCATAGAATATGGGTTTCTTGTCACATTGCCGCTAGGAGTACTGCTTTTCGGGTCGATGCTTGAGTCATATTCACCAAGAGACAGGATTTGCATAAGAGATGGGTCAACGCCCTTTTTATTGAATGGATAAGTTTGCTACATTTTCGAAAACATAAAGAGGAAAAGCAAATTAAAATCCTTCTTCTGCCACATCTTTAGCCAAGGGTAGGAAAGCGGATCCGCGGTTCTCGATTGTCTCCAAGAAAGCATCGGTCTCAGCTAGACTTCGTTGATAACGGATGATGTCTCTCCCCACATTTCTCGCATTGGTTCTAACAACCCGAGCGTGCGCAGCAGCTTCATCCATTTGTTCATCCATCTTGGACATTTTTTCAATAAGCAACATGTTGGTTCTGTTCAATGAAGTATTATTAGCATCGATTTGATCCTTGTGTTTTTCTATCAATGCTAGTTTCTCGTTCAGATGCTTCACCTTTTCTTTCTCTTTGTCGAGCTTCGTTCTCAGAGTTTTTATCTCTTCTCCCTTGACTGCTAACTTTGCTTCAATGGCTTCATCTTTCTCGGACCCCGCCAAACGACTTTCCGACATTACATACTTCTTATACAATTCTTCATACTTTTCAATTCTATCCATCAGCTCACACTGAACTTCTGCAAATTTCTCCTGGTAATATTCTATGCTATCTTGGCATTCATTATGTTCAGTCTTCAATGTGCCGAGTTCAGAGCAACTTTGCATCCACTTCAGATTCATTTCCGTTAATTCTTTCTCCACTCTCAACCTAGCATTCTCCTCCTCAGCCATCTTCAGCTCAAGCTTGGTTATTCTCGCATCTCTAGACTGTAATTGCTCATCTAAAAATGCTCTCCTTTTATCACCTTCTAACACCATTTCTTCCATCACCAACTTGTCTCTTCGGGTCTTGTTTAATTCCATCTGAAGCTTTTCGATTTGTTTCTTCAATTCTCCTTCACTGTCAACTCTTTTCCTCTTAACGGACTTTTCTTCAGTTTGGGGAGACTTGACTTCTTCATTGGCCGCAGCTGAGGCAACTAAGTCTCTCCATTTTGCATACCCTTCACTCGCACTGGGATCTCCCAAACCTTTTGTTTCCACCAAAACTAGATGTTTCCAATCTTGTTTGATGGCTCTTACGACTTCTTGTGCAACAGGATCTTTAAACAAACCAAAAAATTTAGCAATTCCTTTGGTCCTTGGAACGAATTGCATGCCCCCATGTTGTCTTACCACGAGAGCAGGAGCATAACTCACATAACCGGTAATCCCTACCAACGGAACCCAACACCTTTGCCCGCAACTCATTAGGACATCCACTGCTTTGGCCCAAGGGGCCTTCCATTTCAAACCACCACTAGGCATAGCTTTTAGCTTTTCTATCCAACCTTGGTTGTCTAGATCTCCCCATTCTTCTTCCTCCACTATCCTCAATGGTTTCTGGTTGAACCACCAAAAATTATTGAAGACAGGTTTTTTTGTCTCAATGTGACTAACCATCCAGATATATAGCAGTTGCGTGCAACATCTCACTGCCCCTTTCCCGGCTTTCCGACAGTGATTAAGTGTCATGATGGTTTCAGCCAAAACAGAGGCTACTGGGTTGATTTGTGTATTCTCATACTCCACATAAGCAGCAGCAGCTTCTAAGCTTACTATACCCGTCCGACTTGGGAATAACACAAGGCCAAATATGCCTAATGCAATCAATCTTTCTTTCTCTAACCCGGACTTCTGTTCTAGTTCCAACTCCAGCATCTTCCATCTCAGACCAGCAGCTTTCTTTTCCAAAGACCTTTCCAAGTTGGGGATCCTGAGTAGCTTCGACAGTTCAGGAATGACCTTGTCAGATCTCAAAGGGAAATAAACTCTGTATAGGTCATTCGGAAACTCAGTCAACATCCCGTATTCCTCCATAGTAGGACATAGATCTACGCTCCCAAAAGAAAAACAACGGTAGTCAGGGTCCCAGAAATGAACTAGAGCTCGCACCGCTGGGCTTAAAACGTCTACCTTCGCAATCTCCATCAGGCGTCCGTATTTTCTAAAAAATGCGTCCTTATCCACATCCTGAAAATGAGTCGTTAACTTGTTCACCTCATTTATAACGCAATCCAGATTCTTGATTGGTGATAGCCTCATAGCATCGCCTTTAAAGCAGTCTCCTTCAGTCAATTGCGACAATTCAGAACTTTTCCCATACTCCATGACGGAAAGTTTAGTGGTTGTGGCCATTTCGTTCACAAGACCTGTAAAGCAAAGATGCTTTTTAGGTTTTTCCATTTTATGTGAAAGATATTACGGAGCATACATCCTAACGATAGGTTCTAGTTCCTTTACGTGAGACATAAGGTAGGTTTACTACTTGGTCTCTAAAGAGGGTCTCTTGCTGTCCCAGTGATCACCCTCGTAAAGGCGATATGGGGGTTCAGCAGATAGTGATATGGCACGTATACCAATCACCACCAGTCTAAACACTCAGCAAAGAGTTGGGGTTTACACAAACTTCAACCTTGACTCAAGTCATAGGTAAGCTGCTAGTCCCCCACTTAACTTAAAGTTTAGTGTGTGCTCTCAAAAATAATAAAAAAGTGATGCATGATGACAGGATGTAAAGATGCATGCTAAAGCTTATAAATAATCCATAGCAACATGAAAATAAATAAATAAATAAACAAAACATATCATAAACAAATAAAAAAAATTGCCAAGCTTAGACCAAGTCCCCAGTGGAGTCGCCATTCTATCGCACCCCAAAAAATACGAGCGCGGCGTCGTGACGACTTTTCCCCATGTGCAGGGATTTATCATGTGTCGGGGGGATTATCTCTATTTAAAAGAAAGGGAGTCGCCACCTAGTGTTATGGTTACTAGGAAACCTAAAACTGGTCTTTCAGAGATTCTAGGGTAAGGGACTGGTTGCGTAAAGGGAAGGTTTTAGCACCCCTAGTACGCCCTACCTAAGGTAAGCTGCTTGACGTTTGGTTTGCTTATGATTTGATCTCTCAAAAAAAAATATGTTACATAAATGGAAAATGGGATGTTACTCCGCCGAATATTTTGGATATTAATCCTTTAGGATTTAATTATCCAAACACCGACAGTGAATAATAGCATATTATTCCTGCCGAATATTTTGGATATTAACCCCTTAGGATTTATTTACCCAAATACCAACAGTGAATAATAGCATATCATTCCCGTCGAATATTTTGGATATTAACTCCTTTAGGATTTATTTATCCAAATATCGACAGTGAATAATAGCATATCATTCCTATCGAATATTTTGGATATTAACCCCTTTAGGATTTATTTATCCAAATATCGACAGTGAATAATAATATCTTCCTATCGAAAAAAAAGGATTTATTTATCCAAATATCGACAGTTTTCCCCAAAAAAAAAATTATATTTTTTTAACATATTGGCCAATACCCTTTGGATTTTACAAACATGTTGTAAAATCTCAAAATGCAAGAAATGATTTTTTCTTTGCGAAATCCATGCTAAAACTCATTTTCTCTTCAAAACCCAAGATAATATATATTTTTTTTAACAAAAAAAAACAAATTTTAAAATATGCTAGTGTATTGGCCTTATGCAAGAAAACAAACACGTTTTTTTTTATAAAAATATTTTTGGAAAAATTGTATTTTTGTATTTTTTTTATATATATTATATATGCTGGGCTGTCAGCCCAGCACATGGGGCTGGGCTGGCAGCCCGCCTGTGGGCTGGGCTGCAGCCAGAAGGGCTGAGAGCCCATCCTTCTCTCGGGCTGGACTTCCAGCTGAGGTGGGCTGGAGGCCCAGTGCCTTTAGTGGCCGGGCCGGGTGCCAAACCCGGCCCAACCCGACCCGACCCGGGGAGTGAATGAATTCACTCCCCCCGCATGCAAAAAAACGAAGAAGACAAACAGTAACAAGGTGATTTTTCGAGTGTGATGAAAATCTTACTTGTTAACACCTTTGGGTAGAGGACGTCGAGGTGATTCTTCTGGTCGTTGCGTCGTCGGAGATGGTGGCCTGAGTTTGCCGGACGGAGCCTCTGAAACTGACAGGCTGGTGGCGTCTACGTCGGGTTGCTCTGTTTTTTTTTAAAAAAAAAACAGAGAGGATGGCTGAGATGCTGGGGTTGATGGAGGAGACGACGGTGGTACTGAGGCGAGGTGTGGGTGGTCGACGGTGATGATGGTTGGTTGGCTGAGAGGGAGAGAGAGAAAGCTACGGGTCTGTATGTTTTTTTCTTTGAGAGAGAGAAGAGAAAAAAATGAAAATGAAAACAGAGAGGGAGAGTGAAGGAGAACAGATGCGATGAAAAGAATTTCCAAAATTCACGTGAAATTCCTTGTCTTCTCCCCCTTTTTCTGCCCCCTGTTCTTCACCGTGTACTGCTATTTATAGCAGTGCAGACCAAAGCCGAGGAAGGTAATTAGAGGAAAATCTGGAAGAGATGATGATGAAGATATTCTGGTGGAAAATCACGATAGATTAGGAAGAAATTTGATAAAATTTCGAACTGCCTTGCTGTGATGGGGAAGAAAATCGAATTTGAAATAGGAAAAATGACTGTGATCTCGCGCCGGAAAATCAATGAAATTTCATGCCGGAATAGCATACCATTTAATGCAGATTTCAAAACAAATTTAGAAGGTAAAAATCTGATTTGGTCCTTTAACTTCTTTAATTGCACCCAATTGGATTTAAACTTGACTTTATGCAATTAAATCCCATCAAAAATTCAATTTCAACCTTTGCTTCGCGCAACTTTCTAAACTGGCCCTCGGCTCCTGATTTCCGCAATTTATCCTTCAATCGACCAATAAACTCGCAATTTATGCAATTTTGCCCTTGAACCAAAATCTATTTTTGAAATATATATATTTTTTTTCGAAACATAACATAAAAAAATAAAGAGTCAAAAATTGGGTAGCAACAAGACTCATTGTCACTGTTCATTGGCAATAAGTCTCGGTGCATCGCGGGTGTTGGTCCTTTTTTTTACGATTTTAAACAGTGTATTAACGAAATTAGCCCCCGAAAAAGACAAAAAACGCAGCCATTTTCAGGGGCTGAACGGTCATTGACCGTTTTTGGTCCGGACCGGACCGATCCAACCACCCGGTCCATTCTATATTTTATATTTAATTGAAAGTGCAAATAACCATTTTAGCCCCACAAAACGACAAAATCACGTTCTGCCGTTGAGGGGCTCCCCCGTAAATGAACCCTTTTTTTTAATTTTTTCCGCCGATTTATTGCAGGCGCGTCGCCGGACGCGCCGGACAGTGTCTACGTTCACGCGATGTTCAGACGGCGCGTGCGGCGTCTTCCGGCGTCAAAAAATACCCAACCGGCGTCTAGAATGATTTTCATAGATGTTATCTTCCCACCGGTGCGGCGCGTGTAATCCCACGTTGGCCGTAGACGGTGTAATGGTCGTTTGAAAAATTTCACCCCTTTTCTCTCTCCTGCCTGCGCAAGCTAACGTCAGCACAGCTGTTTTTTCTCAATTTTCACTTCAGTCCCTATACTTCCAATTGTCTTTTTTTGGTCCTTATTGTTATTATATAGGTTTTGATTTTTTTCAATTTCGTCCTTCAATTGAAATTAAGTATATATTGTAGTTTCATTTCGTTCCTCAGACTTTGAATTTCGGAAATTGGTCTGGAATCCATATTTTTTAAAGTCTCAAAGTTTTGATTTATTTCAATGTTATCCTTCCATGCAAATTAAGTATAAATTAAAGTTTCATTTCGGTCCTAATTCTTTTAATTTCCGGTTTTCTTTCAAATTATTTAATTTCATTAGTATCCATGCTTGGATTTATTTCAATTTTGTCCTTCAAATTATATTTATTATATATGTTCGTTCTTAATTTTATCAATTATACTTTTAATTCCTTTATTTTTTTATATATTTCTGTCCATATTTATATATATATGCTATTAATTCCTATTTTCAAATTTTATTCATTTCTAATGTTATTAAGTTTTTTATTTAATGTTCAAATTTTTTTGTGTGCTGGTAATCATTTAAAAATTAATAATTATTATAATTTATCTTTTTTCCCCTTCAAGTCACATAATTTGATATTATTATTGATAAGACATTCAAAATAATGATAATGATTATTTATTAGTTTTGTTTTCTTCTAAATATGTCAGACTAATTATATTCTTTGATATTTATTTAATTTTACTATCATTGCTCTTAAATACTTTTAATATAATAATATGAGTAATAAATCTTATAAAATAAAAAAATTATGGAGTTTTTTTTTACAATAAATATGGTCTCACCAATTCTTATTATTTCCACTGTTATTAATTTTTTTATACATTTTAATTTGCGTTAATGATCATTTTAAGATTGATATTTATATATTTATATTTTTATATATATATATATATATACACTTTTAATATAATAATATGAGTAATAAATCTTATAAAATAAAAAAATTATGGAGTTTTTTTTTACAATAAATATGGTCTCACCAGTTCTTATTATTTCCATTGTTATTAAATTTTTTATACATTTTAATTTGCGTTGGTTATCATTTTAAGATTGATATATATATATATATATATATATATATATATAATTATATATATATATATATATAACCTTGATTTTTTAGAAAAAAAATACTATCATTGTTTTGAAGTAATTTTAATATAATAATATGAGTCATAAATCTTATAAAATTAATTTTTTTTTTCTGACAATAATTATGATCTCACCAATTTTTATGATTTCCACTGTTATTAAGTTTTTTTTAATATATTTATATTTTAATTTTTATTGGTGATAATTTTAAAATTAATATTGAACCTAGGTTTTTTTGGAGGAAAAATACTGTTATTGCTCTAAATTAATTTTAATATAATAACATGAGTAATAAATCTTATCAAATTAAAAATTATAGAATTCTTTTATCTAACAATAATTATGGCCTCACCAATTTAATATTTAAATAACTCATTTCAAATCTGATATTACCGGGGAGAAATGCAGCTTACAAACAAAATAGGTAGGAAAATTTATCCAAGTTATCTACAATTAAAAAATATATGGACGACTTCCCCTGAATTTCGATTACACTGTTCCCTTTAAGGGAAAAAAAATTTCTTGCAAATTTTATCTATTACAATTTCATTAATTAAATATTAAATTAACTAATTACAGCACATAAAAAAAAATTTGTTGGTTTTGTTTTCTGTTAAATATGTCAGGCTAATTTATATGTTACATATTTTATCTATTATAGTATTAATAATTAAATCTTTCAACAACTAATTACAGCATTTAAAAAATCAATTAGTTTTCTACATAGAAAAAACCTTAACGCAATGCGCGGGCAAGCATACTTTAATCTATTGCAATTTCAGTTATTAAACATTAAAATAACTAATTATAGCACTCAAAAAATATAGGTTTATTTCTAGAAAAAAATATTACAATATTTTTATTTATAATGTGTCAGATCTAATATTACAGAGGAAAAAATGCAACTCATAAAAAAAAATTACCTACGTTATCTACAATTACAAAATATACGAACCACTTTCCATTTCAATTATACAGATTTTATCAATTATAATTTAACTAATTAAATATTAAAATAACAAAATACAATACATATAAAAACAATCAATTTTCTACATAGATAAAAAAAACCCGGCGCATCGCGCGGGCATACAGCTCGTGTTTACTAGAATAAAACCTGTTTTTTTTTTAATTTGTTAAATTTTTTATTAAAATAATATTATTATTTATTGTTGAGTTGTACCATTTAAATAAATCAACTATTCCCACGCTCAAGCATGCATGTGGACCAAACATAGAAACACTTTAATGAAATTAATTGTAATATTCATTTTTTATATTCAAAGGTATCATGTTGAATGCTTTAAAGTATATATATACACACGCACACTATTAATCAAATAGAATATTGTAATATTCTTTTATATATATATATATATATATATATAAAGAAAGGTGGCGTGGACCCTTATTTTAAAAGGACAGTACAATTGGGACTCAGTCACTTGTATAAAAATATATATATATATATAGTAGAATTAATCAACTAGCACCCAAATAAATAATTGAGAATGATTCATCTTCTTCTTTCACCGCTTTCCTTCCACGTTTGAACAAGATTTTACCCCGGATTGCTTGACATCATGGTGATGACAGAAAATTTATATACATTATGTTTTAAATTTTTTTTATTTAATTATATTTTTATATATTAATGTTAAAAATATTTTAAAAAAATAAAAAATAAAATTTTAATATATTTATAAATAAAAAATATTTTTAAAAACAACTTCTTATAATTAGTCGTAGGTAGTCGGGAGGCCAAATTACGAAAAGCTTTCTAGAAAAGTCAAAATTTAATTATCGCTAGTTTTAATGTTAAAAAATTATAAATTATTCAAGACAAAGGATGTATTTTTTTTTTCATGCAGGGGTAGGCCCCCTCAAGCCCCATCTCCGCCGCTGCTTGAAATGATAGCAAATAAGTAATTAGTCAAGTTAGCATTGCATAATTTATAATCTCTCCCTTAACTGCTTGAGGTTTCATCTCCTAAACAATCTCTTAAAAAAGAAAAGGTGTGTATTTAATATGAGAGTTACAAAAATGTTTTATTAAACTACTTGATAAAAACACATGTTTTATTAATCGTCCAATAAGAATGATTAATAGAATAATTATCCTATCTGATAAGTGGTTGTAATTTCAATTAATCCAAACATTAATGATTTGTTTAAAATAATCTTACAAGTCAAGGGTGGTTTGGAGGCTAAATTATAAAACATTTAAGCTCTTAAGGATTGATTTGAAATTAAGATAAAATTATTAGCGTGTGGGGACTTAAGTGACCTTTTCCTTTCTTTTTATCCCACGTGTTAGGTCTCACGTGTCAATCTGCCCATCTCCGTCCTTTAACCGAGTAGAGTACCTGTTTGGGAGTGTGATTGCGATAGCTTTTTAAAATGCTTTTCATGCCGAAATACATTAAAATGATGTTTTTATTTTTTTTAAATCATTTTTGACATCAGCACATCAAAATGATCTAAAAACATCAAAATATATTCATTTAAAATAAAATAAAAATTCAAAATTTTGACAAACACCGGTTGCAACGCACTCCCATACAGGGTGTAAATTCCAAAGCTCCGATATGCTACACCCTTGTGCTTAAAGCGTTGATTGCAAATGTGAAGAGTATAACTTTGAAATAATGATAAAAGAATTTGGTTTTAGTTGATGTCCAAACTAACATGTGAATATTCGTGATAATTTAGAATAAATAATATAAAAAAATCTGAAAATTTTAATAATCCAAAAAAAATGAACCATAAAACATTTTTTTATTTTCTTATAACAGGGTTATCTTGCTTAGATTAATTTTAAAAAGTCATGGGATATATTTTGTTAAAGTTTTATTGTCCAGTTATAGCCGAAGCTGACAACACCGTTCTGTATGTGCATGTTCCATTCACGATTTCTTTTTTGTATTGAGCTGTTCAATCATCAAAATATTGTTTCTTATGTGACGAGCAAAATAACAATGAGTAACAACAAACTTTGCTAGATTCTTTGTTCTGTCCAGCTTTTGTGAATCTGAATTAAACTTGGAATGAAATCTTTTATGTAACATAAATTATGTATGTATGTAACGTTTTTTTCTCTCAAAAAAACATATATAATAAGTTAATTTAGTATATAAAGATTGTCCACTTCCTGACTTGTAGGTCCACGTTGAAAATTTTATTTCAAATTTATTTTAATGAACATATTCCAAAAATAGCATATATAATATTCAAATTTATGATATTTATTAAAATCCATTCTTATTAGTTTTGGCCATAGTTGTAAAATCCGTTCCGGGTACCGTTCCGGTTTTTTGTTTGGAACGAAACGTTCCGGTTTCGGTGCATTCCGGCGTTCTGTTCCGGTTTTGTACTGTTCATATTTAATTAATTATATATATGAAAAAAATAAAATATTAATTTAACAAGTATAATTTAAATTCAAGATAAATAAACTTTAAATTATACAATACAAACATAATCTCAAAATTAGAAACATCTCTAAAATTCCAAAATATTATGAAAGTAAAATGTTCTAAAATAAAAAAAAATATACATCAAACATCTTCTACATTATTAATATATATATATATATATTTTAAGAGTGAAATATATATATCTTAAAATATATATATTTATATATATATAGGGGGAGGCAGGGATGGTCTGGCTTAATATATAATATATATATATATATATATATATATATATTAAGTCAGGGGAGGCAGAGCATTTTTTGTCCTCCCTTGGAAGTCCTTTCCATATATGACTTTTTTAGAGTTTAGACACGTATTTAATTTTAATTTTAATTAGAGTAGTACTATAGCAAGAGCACTATTGGTGATAGCGTGTGCGTGGGACCGGGGCCCAGAAAAGAGAGGCCACGAATGGATTTAACTGACTGTTGGCCTATGGCCTAGGGGGCGGCTGCAGCAGGCTTTAGAAGATTTGAAAGAGTAAATCAAAATGAATCCGGAACGGATCGCGCGGTACGGAACGGGGCGTTCCGGCTGGAATCCGGCCGGATTTGCCGGATCTGGCCGGGATTTTTACTGGGATAAAAATGTCGCTGTTTTGTCCTGGATTTTGAAGTGAAATGGAACGGGATTCACAAGTCTGGTTTTGGCTCCAAAAAAATCACTATAAAAAACGTTGTAGAAAGAACTTCTTGCGCTGCCTTTTCAAAATTAATAAAGTACATCAAAATCTCAATTTCTCTCCTCAATTTTTAAGATTTAGTTTTTCTCGTAATCTAGTGCTTAGGTTCAGTTTTGTTGAGAGATATTCGAGTTTATTTTCTTTTATTTATGACCATTTTTTAAAAATGCATTTAAATAAGGTGGTGGTATTGGAGTTTTGAGGGGTTTATTACAGTCATTCTTCTAACCAAGAAGCAGTAAAGTCTTAAAAGATAAGAGATTCATTCATTCTTCACAACAACAACTATCAAACTTCATAAACATGTCAGCAAGTGTTTAACGCTAATTTTGTTTAAATAATATATATTTGTTTTAGTCTTGATTGCATGTTTTTGTCATATATAATTTTGAACTACTTGGAAATAAAAGCTCAAAGTGGCAATGGATCGCCGTCACATGATTAATTTATAAGAGATTAACAATAAGCTAAAATGTGTTGGGAAATCACTGTAACTCCCCACACATTTCACTGTGGATTTCAACAGTAAATTCTTTATTTTTTTTGCTTTTTATTTGTTTTTACTTACAGATTATATTTTTCTTTTAATTTTTTTCATTTTATTTGTTTCTTTCTTTTCTTTCTTGCTTTTTTATTACTTTTTTTTTCTAATTATTTTTTTTTGTTTCTTGCCTTTTTTTGTTTATGTTATTATGTTTTTTTCCTAATTATTTTTTTTTCATATTTTCCCATGAAATATTTTTTTTGCTGGTTATATTTTTTTTCTTTTTTCACTTATATATATATATATTTTGTATAATTAGAGTGTCTGGCTAGCTTAAATGCACCATGATTAATCCCCGGATCTAATTTTTTTTAAAGCTTTTTTTTTTCCTGATTATATTTTTTTCCATTTTTTTCAATGAAATTTTTTTTCCTAGTTATATTTTTTTCTTTTTTTCTTTTTCCACTTATATATATATATATATATATATATATATATATATATATATATATATGATCAAGGTGTCCGGGCTAGCTTAAATGCACCATGAGTAATCCTCGGATCCAATTTTTTATAGCTTGTTTTTTTTCCTTAATATGTTTTTTTTGTTCTTTTTCTGATTTTTTTTCCATGAAATATTTTTTTCCTGGTTATATTTTTTTAATTTAGTTCTTTTTTTACTTATATTTTTTTTTTGTATTTTATGATTGAGGTATCCTGGCTAGCTTAAGCGCGCCACAATTCCTCCCCGGATCCAATTTTTTGTTATAACCAGGGTGTCTAGACCAACTTATGTGTACCAAGACTAATCCTCGGACCCTTTTTTTTTTGCTAAAGTGTTTTTCTTATATTTTTGTTTTGTTCACTTATATATTTTTTTTATAACCAGGGTTTACGGGCCAGCCTATGTACACCACAACTAATTCCCAAACTGAATTTATTTTTAAAACAATATGGATTGCTACAGTGCTTTCATGCTTATATTTTTTCCCCTTTAACTTATATATTTTTTTATAATCACGGTCTCTGAGTCAGTTTATGCTTCTTCTTTTTTACTTATATATTTTTTTTATAACCAGGATCTCTGTACCACCTTAGGCGCACGATAACTAATCGCTGGACCAAAGTTTTTTGATAGCCGGGGTGTCCGGGCCACCTTGCGTGCACCACGACTAATCCCCTGACCAATTTATTATTTTTTCTGAATTCTTTTCCTTATACTTTTTTTGTTCACTTATACATTTTTTTTCCTTGTCACCGGATCAATTTTTTTTTGGCAACTGGTGTCTCCGGGTCAGCTTAAGCACACCATGACTAATTCCTGGACCAAATTTATTTTTTAAGCAATATGGATTGTAAATGGTGTGGAGAAAGCACTGTAGCTCCCCACACATAGTATTGTTGATTGCAATAGTGCTTTCCCGCTACAGTATTTTTTTTCCCTGTTTTTTGCTTCTTTTTTTTTTACCTTTTTTTTCTTTTTTTCCCCTTATTATGTTTATTTTTTCATTTTTTTTCTTATTATGTCTTTTTCCCCAAAACATTTTTTTGCCCATTATACTTTTTTATATTCTTTTTTCTTTTTCCACTTATTTTTTTTGTTTTTTTAACCGGGGTATCTTAAGCGCACCAGGGTGTTCAGACCACCTTTTTGATAACTAGGGTATTCAGACCAACTTATGTGTACCATGACAATCCCTGGACCCATATTTTTTTCTCTAAAGTGCTTTCCCACTGATATTTTTGTTTTTGTCACTTATACATTTTTTTATAACCGGAATCTCCAAACCCGCTTAAACACACCATAACTAATTTCTAAGCTGATTTTTTTTAAATAATATGGATTGCTACAGTGCTTTCACGCTTATACTTTTTTTTTCTTTCACTTATATATTTTTTTTATAACCATGGTCTCTCAGCCAACTTAAGCTTATATACCCCTATAAGACAAAATCCAAAAGTTGGCTATAAGGGTGCAATGATAATTTACTAATTATTAATTATATTTTCTGTAGCATTGTTATGGGCGCGTCTTCGGGCACGACGTCAATTTCAGAGCTCATGCATATTTCAGATGGCGCGTGCGGCATCGTAAAACTTCTAAAAATATATAATAGTTTTTTATATATTCATTTTATTATGTAAAATGTGTTTAAAATAATGTCATAGTATCAAAGGTATTTTTTTTTTTTATTATTTTTGTGAATAGTACAATAATTATAATACCCTTAAAAATAAGACAAAAACCAAGAATTGTTAGTGGGGGTGTCCCGATAATTTTACTTTTTTAGTGCACAGTAAAATAACTTTTGTTGCCTCAAATAAGATAAAATAAAAGAGTCACCTGCGGTAGTGTTTCAAACATTTCACGTTGAACTATACATGGATAGGAAAAAGTTTCACATTTATTTTACACCACCAAAGTAAACTTACTATGTGTTTTTAACGAGAGTTGCATTTAATACAAATAAAAATAACAATAAAAATTAAAAATCTAAATACAAATAAAAAATTTAAAACTATCTTAGAAGGACAAAAAAAATCAAGGGATCGAAACTAAACTAAAAAAATAAAAACCAAAATACAAAATACAAAATTATGTGTTAAATCTAGATAAAAAAAATTTTAATCCCTGCGGCGAAGCGCGGGTTTACGGCTCGTACATAGCTAAGAGGCGTGTTTCTGTTTGTCCAATGAATAGTGACAAATATTTTAAATTTAATTGGGAGATGATGTATTCAAACCTAATAATTAATTAGATTCAGGTATATCAGTCACCTCAACCTATATATATATATATACATATATATTATTATATATATATACTATATATTGCCGCGCGTTGCCGCGGGTATTCTTGTGTATATAATTTAATATAATTAAATCCACAACGATAAATTTATATGATATAACTAAATAAAAGTTATAGATTAGGAGATAAAATGTAAAATTTTTTAAGTAGAGTTTATTGCGCAAGCATAGATTACATCTTTTAGAATGTAGATATTACGTCATGAAAGATCACAAAAGAGCGCGAACTAACATTTTAAAAAAGAGCAAAATATTTTAATAAGAAAAAAATAAAAAATTAATAACAAAAATCATCGTTATTATTGTTCAGATAGTAAAATTATAAAAATCATTTAATACAAAGAGCAAATAAAAAAAATAAAGGGAAAAAAAGCAATATTAATTTAAAATACTATAACAATAGCAACATCGGAGTCTTAAAATCTAAACTGATTATTGTTGTTACTATTAAAACAATAAAAATTATCAAATTATACTGAGGAAAAAAAATAAAAAGCATGAACAAAATAGGAAGCAAGAAAAAAAATTAAAATATTATTATTATTATTATTATTATGAAAGAATAAATAAATGAATGAATTATGATTAAAGAAAAAATATAAATTGTGAAAAGACCTGTAATAATCAAATAACAAAAATAAATAGTTAATTTTTTGTCGACAAAAAGACAGAAACATCAATTGAAAATCAATCCTGATGTTATTTTTATTATCATCGCTATAACATCTAAAATTCTTATCAACATTACTATTAAAATAATTAAATTGCCAAGGAAAATAAAAAAAAAGGAAAAGAGTTTTCATAAAAAAAAATAAAAAACCAATAACCAAAATTATCATTATTATTGCGTAAATACTGAGATCATAAAAATAATCTAATCTAAAGAACGAATAAAAACAACAGGAAAAAAAAAGAACAAAGGGAAAAAAGAGCAATAGATAACCAATATAAAATAAAATTTCAGGATTGAACCGATTAGGAAAAACATCCCAAGGAAAAAAATACGAATAAATAAAAATAAGCATTGTCTAAGAATTAAAAGAAGACACTAAATGAATTATTAAAAAAACAAAACCCTCCAATAATTCAATAACAAAAATAAGTAATCAAATCTCTATCAACAAAAAGACGAAAACATAAATTGAAAATCTATCTTTATGTTATTGTCATTATTGTTACTATAACAGTTAAAATTATTATTAACATTACTGTCAAAAAAATCAAAACAATTAAATTGCACTAAAAAATCATTAAAAAAAAGCAAAAGATTTTTAAAAGAAAACAAATAAAAAATAATCGCTTAAATTATCAATATCATTGTGTAAATACCAAAATCATAAAAATCATCTAATCCAAAGAACAAATAAAAAAAAAGAATAAAGGGAAAAATATGCAATATTTATTTTCAAATGAATACCAACATAAATTGAAATTTAAGGATTGAACCGATTCAAAATAAAATAAAATAAACTAAGAGCATAGATGCATAAATATGAATTAAAAATAAACATTATCAAAGAATTAAAAAAAAACAAATGAATTAATATAAAATAAAATATCCAAAGAATAAGGACCGAAATGAAAAATAACATATATAATTAATTCCAATTGAAGGATAAAACTGAAAATAAAATAAAATCTTGGGACCAAAATAAATAATGAAATAATAATAATGATAATTGCTGTTATTATATCAAAAAATTAGAAGAAGTGGGACTGAAATGAAAAGTTGTATATATTAAGAATTTCAATTGGAGGACCAAATTAAAAAAATCAAAACATCCGGACCGAATAAATTAGAGGAACAAAAAAGAAATCGAAAATCAAAAGTATAGGGACCGAAATTAAAAATGCTTTATATAATTAGTTTTAATTGAGGGGGACAATTGAAAACAATCAAACTTTCAATTAAAGAAATCAGCAATAAAATCGAAATCCAAACTTCAGGTACTGAAATGAACTTCCTATATACATGAGGGACCGGACCTGAAACTGGGCCCGCAGGAGAGAGAAAATGTACAACCGCCACAAAACTGTTCCCCGCCGTTTACCCTGACATATAGGACGAACACGCGTTGCGACGGAAGACAGAGGACCTGGAGGCGCATCGTATTCAACGGCGGAAGGGAATTTTTGACCGCCGCATGGAACCGCACGCGCCACTTCCATGGCGCGTTGGCGTTGAGCGCCGCTGTCGTGTCCTGACCACGCGCCAGCCATGCAGACGAAAAAATAATAAAATATAGGTTAATTACGGAGACGCCCCTGACCCAATCGAGATTCACGAAAAAACCGGTGTGGAAAATACGTCCGTGTCCCCGTTCACTGTGCATTATTTTGTCGTTATCAAGGGCTTTTTTCGTCGGTGCACTGTGCACTTAATGTGTGAAAAGCCGACGGAGCCCCTCGTCCCTGTACACTATTTTGTCTTTTTCGAGGGGTAGATTCGTTAATACACTGTGCAAAAGCGAAAAAGGTGAAAAAAAAAGCCAAAAACCGAAAACACCCCCAGAAAAAAAACAAAGGACGTCGGATCATGAAGGCCAAAATCGCCCCGACACTGCCACAATCCACAGTGAAATAAGACACAATCTACAGTGATTTGCACAGTAATTTTAACACGCCTTTTATTTGGTTTGTAATATATATATATATATATAGAGAGAGAGAGAGAGAGGCATATTTTTTTTCATATTTTTTCCCTGAGAGTATATTGAATGTTTATTTCAGTTATTTTTTTCTTTTTACGAGGGGGAGATTTGAGCCATAAACCTTGTTGAAAGAGAGAGGGACGTGAGAGGATCGATTACCCACAAATTAGACCCAGTATACAAACCAAAATAAATATAAATATTTATTAATCAACGTCTTCCTGTGGCACCCAATTAGAAAATCTGTTAACACGTGAAGACGTTGATTAATAAATATTTATCCATAGGTAAAAAATGAATCTAAGAAGAGATTCGAGTTAATTAACCTGTTAAACTCAAACTCGTGACTTGAGCTATAAGACCGTGAACCTCATGGAAAGAAAATAAAAAAATATTATAAGTTGAATTTTCAATCGGGTCAATGTTGAAACATGAGACTGAAAAGATAAATCAATTAAAAACAACTTAAGTTAATCCGTTAAATTTATGACTTTAGTAATGAGAACTAGATAACCTTATAGAAAAAATAAAAAAAAATGTAATTAAACTATAATTAATTTGCTAAATCCACGACTCTAGTCACGAGACTAAGATAACCCCTTAAATATCAAATCAAAATAAGTTATAAAACTCAATCTCAATCAATCATGTTAGAAACAAAATAAGTTAAATCACTATTGATTAACTCATCAAGCATTATTTTCGAGCCATAAGTCTAGAATAACATCATAAAAATTAAATTGAAATAAATCATAAAGTTTAATTCACAATTAAATACAATATTACATTATAAGATTAGGAAAAACAATTAAAAGAAAACAAGTAAGCTGAATTTACCTGCCAAACTTACAACTCGTATAATAAGATGGAGTACAATTCAATATAAAGCAAAATCAATATTGAATGGAATGAGACCGAGAAAAACCTTTTAGAAAGAAATTAAAAAAATAACATTATTTAATCAAGGTTACAAAAATACCTGATGTTTATTTTTCTTTCTTTTCAAACCAAACACTGATGTGTGTGTATATATACTAGCTAATTGCCCCCGCGCGTTGCCGCGGGTATTCTGGTGTGCATAATTTAATATAAATAAATCTAAAACGATAAATTTATATGATATAAATAAATAAAAGTTAAAGATTAGGAGATTAAATGTATTAAATTTTGAGTTTAGTTTGTTAGGCAAGCATAGATTACATCTTTTAAAATATAGATATTGCGTCATAAACGATCACAAAAGAGTGCGAATCAACATTAGAAAAAAGACCGAAATATTTTTATCAGGGAAAAAAATAAATACTTAAATCATTATTGTGCAAATAGTAAAATCATAAAAATAATTTACTACAATGAGGAAATCAAAATGGAAAAAATAAAGGGGAAAAGGAAGCAATATTAATTTAAAATATTATAATAATAGCAACATCGGAGTCATAACATCTAAAATTATTATTGCCGTTAGCATAAAAACAATAAAAAGTATCAAATTATACCGAGGGAAAAAATTAAAGAAAATCAACAAAATAGCAAGCAAAAAAATAAAATAAAATATTATCATTATTATTTTTATTATTACTACTACTATTATTATTATTATGAAAGAATTAATAAATGAATGAAATATTGAAAAAATTGAGGATAAAACAAAAAATCCAATAAAAATCTAAAACTATCATTGTTATCACTTTTAACACAATAAAAACTATGAAATTGTTTTGAGAGACAAAAATCATCAAAAGCATCAACAAAACAGTAAGCAAGGAAAATAATTATATCATTATTATTATTTTTATTATTATTACTATAATTTTTATTATTATTATAATTTATTAATTGTTTTTTTTGTGTTAATAATGACAGGGAAAAAATGGAAGAGAAAAAAAACCTTAAAAACTTAAACAAAAGATAAAACAAAAGAATGAAACAAAAACAGAAATTATCGTTGCTATTACTGCTAAAACAATAAAAATGATCACATTATCCAAAGGATTTTTTTTTAAAAAAATATTAACATAAGAGTAAGCACGAAAAACAATTAAAAATTATAATTAATGATAAAACAAAAATAAAAATTATTCGCTGGAAAAAATTATTTAATCTGAAAATTTTAAAAAATATATGTTCTATGTTATGGGTTGAGCAAACAATGTTTATAGGATTTGCTGGATCAAAATAAAAATACAATTTTGATATATGCAAAATTTAATATAATAAAATAGTTTAACACACATTATAATAACAATAGCAAAATCAAAGCCTTAAAATCTAAAATTATCATTGCTTTTACTATTAACATAATAAAAATTATTCAATTATCCTGTAAAAAAAAACTCAAAAACATTAATAAAAGATTAAGTAAGAGAAACAACTAAATTATTATTATTATTATTATTATTATTATTATTATTATGTTAATAATGAAAGAAACAAAAATAAATGAAAGGCTCAAAATTTCCTACAAACTTTAACAAAAGATTAAAAAACAAAAACAACTATTATTGCTATTATTGTCAAAATAATAAAAATTATCAAATTATCCGGAGGGGAAAAAACATTAAAAAAAGAGTAAGCAAGAAAAACAATTAAATTCTTATTCTTCTTCTTCTTCTTCTTCTTCTTCTGCTTCTTGTTCTTCTTCTTCTTCTTCTTCTTCTTCTTCTTCTTCTTCTTCTTCTTCTTCTTCTTATTATGAAAGAAAAAAAAATGAATGAAAGACTAAAAATATTTTAACAAAAGATAAAAAAAAGAAAACAAAAAAAAAATTTATTATTGCCATTACTGGCAAAAAAAAAATATTATAAAATTATCGGGAGAAAAAAACAAACAGAAGAGTAAGAACAAAAAATAATAAAATTATTATTATTATTATTATTATTATTGTGTTAAATACATTTATATATACATAGACAAAAGTAGGGATTATTCTAGAAATATAAAAAAATAAAAGTATAAGGGCTGAAATGAAAATCAAATATAAAGGGATTAAATTTATAAACATTGTCAAAGAATAAAAAAAATCAAATGAAATAATATAAAAAAAACATTTAAAAGAATAAGGACCGAAATGAAAAATGACATATATAAAAATCATTCTAATTGAAGGATACAATTAAAAAAAAAATCACTTGGAGGACCAAAAATAAATAATGACAATTGTTGTCATTTTAGAGAAAAATTAGAAGAAGAGGGACCGAAATCAAACTTTGTATATATAATCAATTGCAATTGGAGGACCAAATTACAGAAACTAAAACTTTCGTACCGGAAAAATTGAAGAAATTTTCAATAAATCAAGAATTAAAAGTTTAAGGACTGAAATGAAAACTTCGTATACAATTAATGTTAATTGAAGGGCACAATTGAAAACCACAAAACTTTAATTTCAACAAATCAGTTATCAAAACGAAATTAAAACCCCAGGGACCAAAAGTAACTCACCACAAACATTAGGGGCTGGAGTTGACTGTGCCGCGGCAGGAGAGAGAAAAACGACAGCCGGCGAATAAACGTCCGCCGCCGATTAACCGGACATATATGACCGGAACGCGCCGCGACTGACGATAGAGGACCTTCAGGCGCATCTTCTGGCATGGCGGAAGTGCATTTCGGACGCCGGGAAGAAGCCGCACGCGCCGCCTCAAGGGCGCGTTCGCGTGGAATGCCGCTGGCACGGCCAGGTGACGCGCCAGCTGTCCCCCCGGTGAATGACCCAAACAGCCCTGCCCCCACTGGTATTTACGAAAATACCGGAGGGGAAAGGACGCTACAGCCCCCGTGTACTGTGCACAATTTTGTCGGTATCGGGGACTTTTTTCGTCAACACACTGTTCAACAAAAGTGCGAAAAACCGAGGGCGCCCCTGTGTCCTGTGCGCTATTTTGTCTTTTTCGGGGGTCAGAGGCGTTAATGCACTGTGCACATTGCAGCTATTAAAAAAAAAGGTTAAAAACCGAAAATACCCCCATAAAATATACACAAAAAGCCAGATCACCAAGGCGAATCTCATCTGTGCACTGCCACAATCCACAGTGGATTGTGAGACAGTGCACAGTGCTTTCAACAGGGATTTATCCACGCCATTTGTATATTTGGTAATATATATCCCCTTAAGCTCAACGATGATTACTTTGAAACCAGCTAGACCGGTCACCAAGTTACAAAACTGAGGATGTCAACTAATTTTGGTCATTATTTAAGCAACTCCCACATAATGCTGCATCCCCAATTTCTCGTGGTGCATCAGGTTATAGCACTGGCTACCACTGCTTTAGCTTAAACCAAATCTCTCTCCCCGTCCCTTGTTTTTGATCAGGCATGGAGAACATGGCTGGTGGTCAAAACACGGAAGGGGATGCCAACCCCAGCCAGCCCGCACCAGATAGATCAACACTCCCAGATTTTGGTCCAGTGAAGAAACCAAAAAGAAACAGATATGTTCTTGCTTGTGCAACCTTAGCTTCCATGACTTCAGTCTTGCTTGGTTACGGTGAGTGCTTCATTTTCTCTCAAGCCATTCCTTTTTCCAATATTATTCATTTCGTATCATACAAATGCTTCCACTGTTTTTCTTCTACTTATCCTCTTCATCACTTGGATGTATGCTGTCAGAAAAGGTTGTTTCCCTAACAGCTAGCTTGTTTCCCATCATGTTTTGTCATAGATGTCGGAGTGATGAGTGGAGCTAGCATCTACATCCAATATGACCTAATTAACATCAGTGACTTGCAAGTAGCTTTGCTTGTGGGAACTCTTAGCTTGTACTCTCTAGTTGGTTCGGCCGCTGGTGGCTGGACCTCTGATTGGATTGGTCGTCGATACACAATAGTGATGGCCGGAGCCATTTTCTTTGTTGGATCTATACTCATGGGATGTGCCACAAATTATGCCCTTCTCATGGTTGGTCGCTTTGTCGCTGGTGTCGGTGGCGGTTATGCCCTCATGATTGCCCCTGTTTACACTGCTGAAGTCTCTCCAGCCTCATCCCGTGAATTTCTAACCTCATTCGAAAAAGTAAGTGTACATATATTTTAATACAGTTCTTTAGTTTTCCAAAAAAAAAGACTAAATAATAGCCTTGAAAATATGTACTCGAAATGGTTTCCATAGGTAAATAATAGCCTTGAAAAGTTTAGTTTGAAACACTACTAAAATTATAATAAATGCACAAGAATCCCACTTTTAGCAATTTTAAAAACTAAAATTTGGGGATTTGATAACAACATCACTCTTGTGATTCTGTACTTGTTCAGGTATTCAATAGTGCTGGGATCTTGCTAGGATATGTATCCAATTATGCCTTCTCTAAGCTCCGAACTCACTTAGGCTGGCGATTCATGCTTGGAATTGGAGCGATTCCTTCAGTGTTTTTAGCTTTGTTTGGTTTAGTCATGCCCGAGTCTCCACGTTGGCTAGTCATGCAAGGTCGGCTTGGTGACGCTAGGAAAGTTCTTGAGAGAACCTCTGATTCTAAAGAAGAATATCAACAAAGATTATCAGACATAAAAGAAGCTGCCGGGATCCCTCAAGATTGTAACGCTGATAATATCGACGTGCAAAAGCAGAGTCACGGTTTAGGTGTTTGGAAAGAATTGCTCGTTTATCCCACTCCATCTGTTCGTCACATTTTAATTTGTGGGATCGGTATCAATTTCTTCCAACGAGCTTCAGGAATAGACGCGTTCATTTATTACAGTCCAGGGATCTTCGAAGAGGCTGGAATCACGTCGCCCAATGGCCGTTTACTAGCAACTGTAGCCGTCGGATTCACCAAGACCGTTTTCAACCTAGTGGCCACCTTCTTACTAGAAAGGATCGGACGGCGCCCATTGCTTTTAAGTAGTGTCGGGGGTATGGTATTATCCCTAACAACCCTTGGATTCGGGCTGAAAATGATTGATCATCATAAATCAGATAAGAAACCACAATGGGCTGTTGCATTATCGATTGCTATGGTATTTGCTAATGTTTCATTCTTCTCCATCGGAATGGGACCGATAACTTCGGTATACAGCTCGGAGATTTTCCCCTTAAGACTACGTGCTCAAGGTACAAGTATGGGAGAGGCAGTTAACAAAGTGACAAGTGAGGTGATAGCTACAACGTTTTTTATGCTATACGGGGCTATAACTATGGGTGGGTCCTTTTTTCTTTTCGCCGGAATTGCAGCCGTGGCATGGGTATTCTTTTTTGTATGTTTGCCTGAGACACGAGGTAGAACTTCGGAGGATATGGACGTGCTTTATGGTAGTTTTATCAAGTGGAGGTCTGCTCTAAAGGATAAGCAGAAGAAGGACGTCAGTGGTGAAAATGGCGGTCAAATTCAGAAGGGAAATACGGTAGAGCTAGGAGAGAACTCATCGTATGATGAGGTCTACCCAATGCTAGATGCAGAGGTGCATAGATCGATATGAACATCATGAGCTGCCCCGTAATAAAACCTGCTGTTGCTGATACCTTCTTCTCGGTTCCTTCTTCTCCTTCTTCTATAACCCGAGCTCGGAGAAGGAAGAGATAAGAGGGTCCCATGGAGAATGTGGTCAGAAATCCATAATAGAGTCCGACCACAACGACCGAATTGATTATCTTCATGCATAAGGATACTAGATTATCTAGTATAAAAGATTTCAAAATCATCACAAACCTCCTTTTTTCTTTTCTATTGCAATTTCTGGATTATTATATGTTGATTTCCAAAAAATTGTGATTTTTACTTTTGTTGAAGGTTTGCTCTCTCCCCAAAATTTGGTCGCGCACAACGGTTCGAGTGGTCACAAACTACGGATTCCTAAAGATTGCACCCTACAATATCTTTATTTGTCCAGCCACGTGATACATATATATAAAAAAGTAAAAGCCACGTGTTTAATAACGAATTCTACACTGACAGTTAAGTAGTTAACACTTAACACAACGCTGGCAAAGAGAAACTTGAGGCAGGGATAAGGATTATCACCGCATTTTTAAACAATTTTTGAAAAAATAAAAATTAAATTATTTTTATTTTATTTTATGTTTTAAGCTTATAACAAAAATAATTTTTTTTTAAAAAACATATTTTTAAATAAAAAATACTTTACAAAATAACCTCAATCATATTCTCAAAACAACTCTATATAAAAAAATTACTTATGATCATCTTTCGTAGCAATAACATGCCGAAACTTGTACAACTAAGTTTTTTAAATTCATTTAGTTCTAAAATATTACTTCTACTTGTTTTTTGTTTTAATGTGATGATATAAAATATATATTAAAAAATAAAAAATAAATATTATTTTAATATATTTCTCTTAAAACCTCTGTACACTCTCTTGCAGCCGCCCTTGCTTGAAACGGTAGTCAAAGAACTCTGAACTTCCCGCAATTCCCAGAGTGTTTCAAGGGGGAGGGGGTACGAGTTTCATGGCTAATCAACCTGGTTTGTTCCTTGTATTTCCAAAGAAAGAAGCATGAATTTCAATTCTGTATAGGACCACCACACAGTGTTTTAATATCCTTGCAAACCACATCAGGAGTCCCGCCGCTCGATTCTGAGAATTTTGCCATTCTGCTAATATTTACCTCAGCTCTCTAACGTGGAAAATCTCCAGGAAAAAAATCCACATCTGTGGAACAATTGCAAAATTACAAGCATATCAAAATGATTCAAATATATATATATATATATATATATATATAATTTAAAAATTAAATAAATAAATTTTTGAGACAATTTCTAACGGCTTTTAGACTTGTTCTATGTTTCCTTTTTTCTTTTGTTTTTTGCTGGACCATCTTCATTAATAAATGCTAGTAATCCTCGAGACTAGCAGATGGGGATGCGCCTACCATCCCCCTAGACCTCCGTCTTCTTCTTCTGTTTATCGAAACCATGATCCGCATCCGCAATGTCATCATCTCTCAGTCATTAATGGTTCAAAATCTTCCCCTTCCGCCGTAAATGAGGGGACATCCACCTCTGCATTGTCAACATTGCGAAGCAAGTCATCGTCATTTTCATTCATGGCTCGGTTCAAATCATGACTCCTACTCATTTTTCTTGTGGATGACGAAGAGAACAGATAAATGCACAAAAAAACAGATTTTTGTAGAAACAAGAATAATGATCATGAGAAAAGGTGAGAGCTCATGGTTGTGAAAATGAAGCGCTCTCACGATAGACTAGCTTTTGAATATTTCAATGTACCTGCTGAGCATCAGCGGCCACTCCAAGTTTCCAACTCTCCATCCTAATCGCAGGTTGTCCAAGCTTTTCAACCGAGTTGTCATGCCAACACTCAATGCATTGACTCACAGAATGCCTGGCGATTTCATATAGTTCTGATGTCAAGAAGTCCACCATTGAATAGATGCACACTGCTTTTGAATGGGTTCTGTCACCAGAGACAAATGTATGGACTCCATTGTCCAAGTATACCCAACTACAACCAGCAAATTTCTTGGCCTCCTTTCCTCTCATCCCCTTCCTAATCCTCCCCATCTCAGCCCAGTTCCCTTCGGCTGCATAAGCATTAGCCAACTGCACATAACGAGCTCCACTGTCACCTTCAATCTTTAACAGTTTCTCCTCTGCCTCTCTTGCTAATTCTGTGTTCTTATTCAGCCTACATGCATTGAGAAATGCCCCAACGACAGCAGCATCTTGGTATTCGATAGGGATTCCTTGCATGAACAGGACCATCTTTTCTAGCTCGCTAGCCCTTCCATAAAGGTCAATCATGCATGCATAGTGATCAGTTTCAGGCAGTATGTGATAATCTTCTGTCATGGAATAAAAAGTTCTTTCACCCAAATCTACCAGTCCACGGTGACGGCAAGCTGACAGAAGGGCAACAAAGGTAATAGCATCTGGTCAAACTCCTCCTCAACATTTCCTGAAACAGATTTATAGCTCTTAATCTCATACCCAGGATGAGCATAACCGGGCTATCATTACATTGTAAAGGACTAAATCTCTTTTCAATAACTTTCAGTGATTTTTTTAAGAAAAATAATTGGAAAGAGTTAAAAAAATGTTTATTTTTTATATATTTTTTCAACTTTGTTAATAAAAACTCCAATACAAATCAAAATTAAGAAGAAGAAAAAACTTGCTCCTGCCCTTTGGCTTATACAAATCAAAATAGAGCTAAAACGATAAAAAAAAAATCAAACCAACTTTACCCTTTTGGTTTTGACACAGGAGAGGGGAAGAGGAGCACGAATCACGGGCGGAGGAGGAGGTGGTGACTCTGCCGCACCGCTGTTGTGTTATAAAACTCATAGGTCTCGTACCGAATATTACAACTTGGATACAGGACTCTTGCTCCTGCCCTTTGGCTACAACAACTAGGCAAACTAGAAATAGCTATCCTAAGACATCGATTACAAATCCGATATTGACAAGTCCGGTGTGCACTGAACAAGGCTGTACAAGTTTAGAAACTCATTAAAATATACTTCTTTAACTGCAAACTTTTTAGCTCCTGACGTAGCACTTGTAGCCAGAGTGACTGTATCATTCATGGTGTTAGCTACTAGCCTGTTAAAACGTCCAGGTTCGTATGCGATATTCTGAGTGTTAACCAAGGTCAGTCCTGGGTCTTGGTCCATGGTAGAGAAGAAAGCCCTGTTTGAGTACCGCAAGAGGCACAAATCGTACCATAAAACGACCACCTTTTCAACTGGGCAACGTTGGGTTGCCTCTTTGGCAGCCAAGGCGACACAATTCTGGCAAGCATTTTTGCTAACATCGGCCACGGCAAAGAAACAGGCCATGAACATCGTCAGGGTCCAGCCCTAAAGAGGGAGTTGTAGAATCCATTAAGATTATTGCGGGTTGCATTGGACACAAGTGAAGAAAGAAGGAGGATTTAAATTGGCTTGGTATGTGCTGTTGCTCGTGTAAGTAGTCTTGTTACTGCATACATCATAGAGGAAAGTAGGATCCTGTGATTTAGTGATAGTAGCAAGGCTAAGCAAGGAGAGTAGAGCTATGAAGAAAAGGAGAGACTTCATGTTTTGGTGATCAAGTTTTCTAGCTAGCAGCTCTATTTATGCTTCCAGCCCTACGAATATATGAAGACAGAGTGAATGAAGTAAATAATGCTCCATTCACAGTAAAAATAGCTAGGTCCGTTTTTAAAGGTCTTGATCAACTTTCAAACTATTCCATTCATCGGACCCACCAAACTTTCAATGAGAATATGGGAAAAAATTGTGGAAGAATCCTAATCAAATTAATTAGTGAAATCTGTTTAGTGTAAAATATTGTTGTTGGATGGCAACAGAAGTACTAAAGGAGACACGAGTCTTCAACGTAATGCGCGGGTTGCAATGCTAGTGGACAGAGTGTCATTATCAATCACTGTTCTTTGCCGCGTTGACTCCGGTATCCATGTGTGAACATTTCTTTGAATTCTCTAACATATTTTTCGACGAGAGGATTTACATTTGGACATACTTCAAGTTTATTTGAAGATTTTAGTATTTCTTACGTTGGATTGATGCCATAATGATGTAATGAGGATACTAGAAATCAGGATGTAAAAGGAGAATATATTAGGGGCCGGTATGTTTTCAAATAAAATAAACTAATAAATGCTATAAAATCTAAAACATGCAAAATAATTTAGGCCTTTCTCTGCTTATGAAAAAGATAAAGAAAGTTAGAAGGGATCGGAATATGAACAAATGCATTTTTTTTAAAGAAAAACTTCACCATGAAAAGAAGTTTTCTTAATTATAAATAAAGTCCCAATTTAAAAACCCAAGTGAAATACACACACCCATGTAAACAACCATGTATGACCCCGGCCCATGTAATTAACGGATACAAACCCAAGCATATATGAAAACATGAAGAAACTTAAAGACTTAGGTTATGATGCGTTTTAAAAATGAAAACATTTAAAATAATTTATTTTTATTTTTAATTTATTTTTTAAATATTTTTAGATTGTTTTGATGTGATAATATAAAAAATAGTTTTTTAAAAATAAAATATATTATTTTAATATATTTCTGAAAAAAAAATCATTTTAAAAAAAATAGGAACAATACTCTCTTGCCCTTACAGTGCTGAAAAGAGGAAGGAAAGAAAAGGTATTTGGAAGAGGAAATCTGATCTATGATGTGGGGAAGATTTGGTTTTATTTTTTGGGGAAAATGGGGTTGAACCAAGGCTGTGTAGTGTCCTTCTCGGGTAGCTTCTCTGGTTCCCAAAGAAGAAGAAAATAAATAGTAGTAGAATGACATGTTTTTCAGGGCTTCGGTTTAAAAACAGACAACAATTAAAAGATAAAAAGGTTAAATTAATATTATTTTTGAACGCCGCTTAAACTCCTGGAATCTTTTTAATTTCATCACTGATTAAGTGAGTTACATACTTAGAATCAGACTTGTTAATTCCGTTTCATTCCGGGTAAGAATGGCTGGAACGTTTCATGCCATTAAAAAAAATCAAGACAAAATGACGTTGTTTTTGTCTCGGTTTTAATTTCGGCTCGTTCCGGTTCAAAATCATAATATTTCTTTTATTTTAGAACATTTTACTATCATAATATTTTGGAATTTTAGAGATGTTTCTAATTTTGAAATTATATTTGTTTGACTTTGTGTTTGTATGTGATAATTTAAAGTTAATTTATCTTGAATTTAAATTATACTTGTTAAATTAATATTTTTTTCTTCATATATATATATAATTAATTATATATGAACAGTACAACTCCGAAACGGCACGCTGAAACGCTTCGAAACCAAAACATTCTGTTCCAATAAAAAAAACCGGAACGGAGACCAAAACGGTATTGACAACCTTGCTTAGAATCTTAATGCCTATTTGTTTTGGTCCCTAGACCTTTATTCCTTGCAATTTCAATTGAATTGACTCTTGAACTTTCACACTTCTCTATTTAAACCCTTTTTTGCATTAATTTAACTAATCCAATCTTCAATTACATCCCTAGACCCCTATTAATCTTTTCATTTTTTTTTCCAAATCGACGCTCAAACTTTATTTCCTTTTGTTTTATCCCCTGATTAAGCTAATTAAGTTATTTCAAAGTTCAATGAGTCCTTGCTTCTCTTATTTGGCGATTTTAGCTCCTCTTCTTCTACTCTCTTCTTAATCAAGCCTTTCTCTATTAAAATTAAACGGTTATACTTTGCAACCATGACAAGATTCTCAGACCTTTATTCTGTACAATCATGACCAGATTCTCAAAAGAATATAAAGCGAGCTCCTTTTTAGGAGATTAAGTGCTTGATTAAGTAACTAAAAGTCGTTGTGTTTTCTTATTATTGTTCAAATTAAACTAGACATGAGAATATATGTTTGAAAGTGTATCTTTTAAAGTGTTTTTTTTAGAAATACATCAAAATAATATAATAAAAAAATACTTTTAAAACACAGCAAAAACAAACACTAAATCCATTAAACAAAATGGTTAATAATATCAGACACATTGTTATTGTGCACTATTGAAACAATCTATTCCTTACCATGCATGTTGCAAACACCTTAACATGGTGGCAATTTCATTGACAATCACCTCGGTAAGATACTAGAAACTATCATTGATTCACTAAAGGATCTTTTGAAGACTTGTCAATTGGAACAATTTTAACAAGAGTTGTCGCACCCCATCACGAGAGCGCAGCGTTGTGGCGACCCTCCCCGCTTGCCAGGGGAAAATTCAGATCGGGGGTATTATCTTTATTTTTGTGGAAAAGGGAGTCGCCACCTAGTATTATGGTTACTAGGAACCTAAAATTGGTCTTTCAGAGATTCTAGGGTAAGGGACTGGTTGCGTAAAGGGAAGGTTTTAGCACCCCTAGTACACCCTACCTAAGGTAAGCTGCTTGGTGTTTTTGTTTGTCTTATGATTGCTATGTTATTGATTTTTCAGAAATATATTGGTTAAATGATTATGGTGTATTATCCCCGCCGAATATTTTGGATATTAACCCCTTAAGATTTATTTATCCAAATACCGATAGTGAATAACAACATATTATCCCCGCCGAATATTTTGGATGTTGACCCCTAAGGATTTATTCATCCAAACACCGACAATGAATAACAGCATATTATCCCCATCAAATATTTTGGATATTGACCCATTAGGATTTATTTATCCAAACATCGATGATGAATAATAAATAAAAAAAATAAGATTTTAATATTTTTGGAATATTGGCCAATACCCATTGGATTTTACAAATATGTTGTAAAATCCAAAAAAATGCAAGAAAATAATTTTAATTTGTGAAATTCATGCTAAAACTCATTTTCTCTTAAAAACTCCAAGATAATATATATTTTTTGAAAGAAAAACAATTTTTTTTTAAAATATGCTAGTGTATTGGCCGTATGCAAGAAAACCATATTTTTTTGTATTTTTTCTAAAAAAATATTTTTTTATTTGCAATTTTCTGTATTTTTATTTTTATTATTTTTCTATTTTTTTTATTTTTTATTTATGGGTGGGCTGGCTATCAGCCCATTTGCTGGGCTGCCAGCCCACTGGATGGGCTGGGAGCCCGCCCCACATTGGGCCAGGCTCGTGGCCCAAATTGTTTTCTATTGGGCTTGCTTTCCAGTCCATTTATAGTCGGGCTGGGCTCTCGGCCCACTAGTATCGGGCTGGGCTTGCGTTCATTTTTTGGGCCAGGCTCTAGGCCCACTGGTGGCGGGCTGGGCTTCCATCCCAGTCACTTTTCAGAGGGCTGTTTGTGCCCGGCCCAAACAGCCCTGCGGGGGGGGGAGTGAATTAACTCACTCCCCGCGCATGCAACAGGGAAGATAAACAGTAAATGGTGGAATTTTCGAGTGTAATGAAAGGCTTACCTGTTAACACCTTTAGGTAGAGGATGTCGAGGTGATTCTTCCAGTCGTGGTGGCGTCGGAAATGGTTGTCTGTGGTGGCTGGAAATGGGGTTGGAAGGCGACGGGCTGTGCTTGCTGGCGTCGGGGCTGCTTTGTTTTCTTCGCCGAAGAAGGTGGCTGAGATGCTGGGGTTGATGGATGAGACGACGGTGATGCCTAGGTGGTGTTGAAGGTGGGATGTGGGCGGTCGACGGTGATGGTTGACAGGCCGAGAGGGAGGGAGAGAGAGAGCTTCGGGTCTGTTAATTCTTAGAGTGAGAGAAAAGAAAAAACAAAAACCAGAGAGGGAGAGTGAAAGGGAACAGATGCGAGGGAAAAGAAGATTCAAAAATTTACGTGAAATTTTCCTTGTTTCTTTCAGCTTTTTTTTTTCCGTTTTTCTTTTGCATTTGCACCTCTGCTCATCGGTTTTTATAGCCATTTGCAGGGGTTACCGATACACAATGGTGGGCTGCTTTCGGCTTGCCGGTGGCTTCAGGCAGGTGGCTGTCGGCGGCGAGCGCAGGTGGCTTGTCGGCGGCGGCTGCAGGTATGTCAGTCGGTGCACGCGGAAGGAGGGGTTGCTTTAAGGGTGAATATGCATTTTGGTCCTTCTATTTGTATTTACTCTTATTGCGCCCCAATCAGATTTATATTTATGATTTTGTGCAATTGTACCCCTGACTGAATTTCAACATTAGCCTTAACTTTGCGCGCCTCTTTCCCTTTAGTCCCTTATTTCTGATTTATGCAATTTGATCTTCAATTGATCATTAAACTTTCAATTGTTTTCAATTCAACCCTTAACTTGCGCAATTGGCTTGAAAAAAATTCAAATCGGTCTCCGAAAATTCAAATCTCATCAATTGAACCCGAATTAAATTTAAGAACTTGATTTCTCATTGACTAAGCTCTTAATAAAAATAATTTGACCAATTTAAAGTATAATTAAATCCTTGCGCTTAATTAAATTCTTCAATTGGACTACAAATTAATTCTCAAACATAATTACACTTTTATATTAGGCAACGATTAAATCAAATTGACCCATAAAAATACTTTAGCATTTAATTTTCTACGCAGATTTATCCGATAACAAATTACTTTAGCATTGAATCTGCGATTTCTTTCATTTTGGGCACGAAAAAAGGTACGATCGAGCTCTTGAAAACATCCAAAATTTCACCTCGATTTTCCTGCTGACACCAGACCCCTTTTATTTTATTTTTTGTTATTTTCGGGTAGTTTTGGGGAATGACCCAAAATTGGGTTACGACAAGAGTAAAGGTTGGTTGTTTTGTTTGAGGAAGAGCTATGGGGTCACTTGCCAATGCTAAATCCACAAATGACATTGTGGGCTTCTTTCCACCAACAAAGGATCCATAAATTTCATTGCTTTCCCTTCAATCCATGATCTTCATGCCTGTCAATTTACTTTCATAATATATCATAACATGACCTACCAAAAATTAGAGGAAAATATTGTACAAACATGTTCTAAGAGTGCCTGGCCATGATCTGCGTGGTAAAAACTACTTCTTTCCCGTCTTATGAGATTGGTACAGACTCGACCTCACCTGCAAATACCATATTGGTGCTGCAGGGCATTGTATTCACACTTGTGGTGCCTTCAAAAAGAAGCTCATACAATTGATTAAAGCTGGTTGGATAACATTTGAAGAAAATCCATTTCCTTCACCTAATTAAGCTTCATGGAAATGGGTACCAAGTGTCTGCACCATTGAAGTAACCCCTACAAAAGCTTATGAAGAAAGAGTGCGCATTTATTGGAAGATGAAGCCTGCTTCCATGGTTGCCTTTTGTTTTGGTCATGTCCGCACATCATGTTCCCATTTTGACTTATCGACAATTTCGCTTGTAATGCCACAAGACCTTTTGTTAAACAAGCTTTTCTTTTCAATAAGATCATGTATGTCATTCGGGCAAAACTTCCATAAGATGTCTACGGATCTTACCCGGCACAGAAGTCATGGATTGGTTTTCAAAAATAAAAATCATCATGCATACATTCATTCATCATGAATAACACATATCATCAACAGGTTGAAATATAGGTCCCCGAAGAGCTTCACCTCCTAGAATTTACAACACTCGTCTTCGTCAAAGAAATATGGAGGACGAAGAACGCGTACATCAAGATGCTCATTTTCAAGAAGAGTTGAATGCTTTAAAAGATAGCGTAGCTCGCATCGCTAGCTTACTTGAGCAGACACTGAGAAATACCTCGGTGAGGGTCCTTCAACTAGACCTCCGACAACTACTCAAAACACAAGCGGTAAACCACTCTGATGAGATAATCGGAGACGGGGTTCAAGATCCTCAACAAAATCCCGCTTTTGGGCATGCAACCGCACCGGCAACCTTACCAACACCAATTGTTGGAATATCTATAAATGAGTCCCATAAAACACAGTCATCTGATGGTGTTGATCAAGACAAAATGGCAGCATTGGAAGCTAGGATAAGGGCCATTGAAGGAGCAGAGTTGTATGATCGCGTGAGGGCTGCAGAAATGTGTTTGGTCCCAAATGTGGTGGTACCAAAAAAGTTCCGTGTTCCTGAGTTCATCAAGTATACTGGGACGCAATGCCCTGTCACACACCTGAAGTCATATTGCAACAAAATGGCGGAAGTGGTGCATGATGAGAAATTATTAATGCATTTCTTTCAAGATAGTTTGAGTGGGGCAGCTTTGAGTTGGTACATGAGGCTTGATAACACTAGAGTTCGTAATTGGAAAGACTTGGTAGATGCTTTTGTTAAGCAATACAAGTATAATATGGATATTGCCCCTGATAGAACTAGTCTGTCCAACCTGGAAAAAGGAGAAAAAGAGAGCATAAGAGAATATGCTCAAAGATGGAGAGACTTGACTGCACAAGTACACCCTCCCCTTTTAGATAGAGAAATGGTTACTCTATTCGCCAATACACTGAGAGCACCATACTACGAGCATGTGATGGGAAGTTCGGCACAACAATTTACGGATGCCGTGGCCGTGGCAGAGCGTATAGAGCAAGGAATAAAAAATGGGAGAATCTCTGCACCTATGGAAAAGAAGGGTTTCAGTGGAAAGAGAAAAGAGGTTGATCATATTGAAGGCGATTATAAGGGCAAGAACACCCAGTTCCCAAAATACAACCCCTCATCATCTCAAGTCGCAAACATTAGCTTCAACTCTCCATTCTCTACCAAAAGACCCGAGAACCAAATTGGAAATTTACCAAAAAACCAAATCAGAAGTTTCCCCAAAAAGAGTTACCAAGAACTTCAGGAATAGTTACCCCCATTGTCAATGTCTTTGAATGAGATATACCAGAAGTTATTAAGTATTGGGCATGTAGCTCCCCGTACCCCTTGACACCCTTGCAACCGCCTTATCCCAATTGGTATAAAACCGGATCTCACTTGCGAATACCATGCAGGAATCGCAGGACACAACATCCATACATGCATTGCTTTTAAAAGGAAGTTCCTCCAATTAATTAAAGCTGGATGGGTAACATTCGAAGAGCCCCCAAATGTAAGCACCAATCCGCTACCTAGTCATGCTTCAGGTAGTGGATCAGTGAATATGTTGGACATCGAGCCTCCAAGAAGCTTAAAGGTGCCGATAGAAAGAATCTATCAAATGCTGACAAAAGCAAAATATGATGATATGAGATGTTGCCAATATCATAACCAGAAAGGTCATTCTATTAGTCAGTGTCGAGGCTTCTATGAAAATGTGATGCAAATGATAAATAGAGGTCTGCTTCGAATAGAGACAAGTATAGATGATAACGTGTCTGTGACAGAGGTGTCAAATAAGGAAGTATGTCGGGTCCAGTTCACTCCAGGAGGGCCACCCAAATTAGTTTTGACCAAGCCCATCGCTACACCTAAAAAAGACTATAATGCCATACCATACAATTATGGGCATGTATCTCAGGGTGCAAGACAAACACTCATCTTTCTACCCGAAATTGGAGGCTTGACTCGAAGTGGTAGATGTTTTACCCCGGAGGAGTTGAAAAGGATTAAAGGGAAGGAAGTGGTCGATGTGTCTGAAGAAATAAATAAACCCGTAACAGAAGAAGAGACCAATGAATTCCTAAAGTTGATGAAACATAGTGAGTATAGTGTGGTGGAACAACTCAAGAAGACCCCTGCTAAGATATCATTATTTTCATTGATATTAAGTTCTGAATCTCATCGGAAAGCTTTGCAAAAAGTGTTGAATGAGGCCTATGTACCCTAGGACATCAACCTAGAGGCCATGGAGCATTTAGTAGGGAGAATACAGGCTTCAAATTATGTGTATTTTACTGAAGATGAAGTGGATCCTGATGGTACAGGACATAATAAGCCATTATACATCACAATACGATGTAAAGATGTTTTAATTGGGAAAGTATTAGTTGATAATGGCTCTGCACTGAATGTGTTAGCAAGGCACATGTTAAAAGAAATGCCTATTGATTCTTCGCACATGAAGCCAAGTACAATGATGGCGAGGGCATTTGACGGATCGCCAAGACCGATAGTGGGGACTTTGGAAGTAGAATTGTATGTGGGACCACAAATGTTTCTAGTGATGTTGCAAGTAATGGATATACATCCATCTTACAGTATATTACTAGGAAGGCCATGGATACATGCAGCTGGAGCAGTGGCCTCTTCACTACACCAATGCTTGAAATACATTATAAATGGAATGTTGATTACAGTTAAAGCCGAGGAAACAGTTTCAATGATCAAGAATGTAGCCGTACCTTTTGTAGAAGCGAAGGACTGTAGGAAGGGGAATATTCATGCTTTTGAAATAGTGAATGCAGACTGGGTTCCTGAGGGCGTGATAGTAAAGAAACCTAGAATCCCGGAAGCAGCGAAGATGGTTGCTAAGTGTTTTTTAAAGAACAGGATTCCCTTTCAGTATGATCCCATAAGCGGAATGACAGAACGAATCAATATAATAAAATTGAAATGTGCAGATCAGAGGTTCGGACTGGGATATAAGCCAAAAAAAGAGGATTACAAGCGGGTTGCCCAAGCTAGGAAGGAAGCAAGGATGGCAAAAATTGAGGGAAGAGAGTCAAAAGAAGAAGAGCTTATCCTCCCACCGCTCCAAGTATCTTTTCGTAGTTCAGTAGAGGAGATCGAGTCAGACATAACTGATCTGCATATTGGCACTCTTGAGTGTCAAGGAGAAGAGACAGATTTTCCACAGATATCTATCCACGATGCCGATGAGCCTCCGGCAAGAAGTTTTGTTCAAAAATTAGCTGGAAAGAAGACGCACCAAAATTGGAAAATGGAGCCTGCTCCTATTGTGTTTAAAAAGTAATTACTTTTGTCTGATCATGTCCATGTTTTAATCCATTTTGACCTTGACGGTAATCTAGCTCACGATGCCGCAAGATTTTGCTTTGTCAAATGAGCACTCTTTTTTATATAAGATCATGCATTTTTATCTATGACATATCATTTGCAAATACGCACTCTTACACGAACACACCTTACACTTTCAGGAGTGTTGAAAGATCCAACCACTCACAAAACTATCACACTAAGAATAATTGGCCAAATTTCAATGATGTCACTGTACTTGATGACGAGCAATGGGCAAAGGAAGATATAAAAGAATTTGCTAAATTGGTGGAAAAGTCTGAAAAAACTTGGAAACCTTCTAGTGAGAAACTTGAAACCATCAATTTAGGAACCGAGCAAGAGGAAAAGGAGTTAAAAATCGGTACCCTTATTACGATTGAAGAAAGAGGAAAATTGATCTCTCTTTTGCATGAATATGTAGATATTTTTGCCTGGACTTATGGAGAAATGCCCGGTTTAGATACTGATATAGTCGTGCATAAAATCCCTTTAATAGAAGGAAGCATGCCAGTAAAACAAAAAAACAGAAGAATGCGGCCAGATATGCTCCTAAAAGTTAAAGCAGAGATACAAAAGCAATGGGATGCAGGGTTCCTAGAGGTTGTTCACTACCCTCAGTGGGTAGCTAATATGGTTGTGGTCCCTAAGAAAGAAGGAAAGATTCGGGTGTGTGTGGATTATAGAGATTTGAACAAAGCAAGCCCGAAAGATGATTTTCCATTGCCTCACATAGATATCTTGGTAGATAATGCTGCTAAAAATGCCACATATTCATTCATGGATGGGTTTTCTAGTTATAACCAAATTAGGATGGCAGAAGAGGACAAGGAGAAAACCACCTTTGTCACACCTTGGGGGACTTTCTGTTATAAAGTGATGCCATTCGGTTTGAAGAATGTTGGGGCTACATATCAGCGAGCGATGGTTGCTTTGTTCCATGATATGATGCATCGAGAAGTTGAGGTCTATGTGGACGACATACTGGCTAAATCCAAGATCAATGAAGACCATGTGCAGATATTGAGGAAACTATTTGAGAGATTGCGAAAGTACCAGTTAAAGTTGAATCCTGCTAAATGCTCCTTTGGAGTAAAGACGGGAAAATTGCTGGGTTTTATTGTGAGCAGCCGAGGAATAGAGGTTGATCCGGATAAAGCCAAGGCCATACAAGAAATGTCGGCGCCTAAAACTGAAAAGGAAGTAAGGAGTTTTCTCGGGCGTTTGAATTACATAGCCCGTTTTATATCCCAGCTAACAGTAACGTGTGAACCGATTTTTCGTTTACTCAGAAAGAAAAATCCTGGAGTGTGGGATACTGATTGTCAGGAGGCCTTCAACAAGATAAAGAGGTACTTACAAAACCCTCCATTGTTAGTACCTCCAGTGCCAGGGAAGCCATTGATCTTATATTTAACGGTCACAGAAACGGCCATGGGTTGTGTGTTGGGACAACAGGATGAATCTGGAAGAAAGGAGCAAGCTATATACTACTTGAGTAAAAAGTTTAACGACTGTGAGTCTAGGTACACCATGATTGAGAAGCTATGTTGTGCTTTGGTTTGGAGTGCGAGAAGACTCAGGTAGTATATGTTATACTACACCACATGGTTAATTTCCAAGCTAGATCCACTTAAGTACATCTGTGAAAAGCCCTATTTATCGAGCAGGATAGCGAGGTGGCAAGTGTTGTTAGCATAATATGACATTGTTTTTATGACGAGGAAAGCCATAAAAGGCAGTATAATTGCCGACCATCTTGCGGATCATGCCATGGAAGATTATGAGCCTCTAGATTTCGATCTCCCTGATGAAGACGTATTAGTGATCAGAGATGATATTGGGGCAAGTGAGTGGTGGACACTCTATTTTGATGGAGCGGTAAATGTATCAGGAAATGGGGTTGGAGTTGTAATAATTTCCCCAGATGGAAAGCAATATCCTTTCTCAGTAAGGTTGCAATTCGAGTGCACCAATAACACGGCCGAATATGAAGCATGTATCATTGGTTTAGAGGCTGCTTTAGAGCTCAAGGTTAAGAAACTTGAAGTCTTTGGGGATTCCATGTTGATTATTTGCCAAGTAAAAGGAGAATGGCAAACAAAAGATGAAAAGTTGAAACTTTATCAAAACTACCTTGTAGAATTAGCCAGGGAGTTCGAGGAGGTCAAATTCACTCATATGAGTAGGGATAAAAATCAGTTTGCCGATGCTTTGGCGACTTTGTCTTCAATGGTACAAATTGTCGCTAGAGAAAAGACCCACCCAATTGACATCAAGATTCGAAATCATCAAGCCCATTGTTGCACACTTGAAGAGTCACCAGATGGAGAACCCTGGTATAGTGATATCAAAAGATTCATCCAACACCAAGAATATCCCCATGAAGTTTCTAATGCAGATAAAGAAACCTTAAGGAGGATGGCCGCAAATTTCTACTTGGATGGCGAAATCTTATACAAGAGGTCATTCGATGGGACCTTACTCAGATGTCTAGATGAGAAAGAAATTGAGCAGGCTTTGAAAGAAGTTCACGAAGGGATTTGTGCCACCCATGCCAATAGTCATACAATGGCAAGGCAAATGCAAAGATCTGGGTATTTTTGGTTGACCATGGAAAGAGACTGCGCGATATATGTTAGAAAATGTCATAAGTGTCAGGTTTATGGTGATAAAATAAATGCACCCCCAAAACCTCTATTCAACATGACCTCACCATGGCCATTTGACATGTGGGGATTAGATGTCATAGGACCAATTAACCCGAAGGCAAGTAATGGACATAGATTCATTCTGGTGGCAATCGATTACTTTACTAAATGGGTTGAAGCTAATTCCTACGCCCATGTAACGCAAAAGGTTGTCAAGAAGTTCATTGAAAGGGACTTGATCTATCGCTATGGTCTACCTGCAAGGATGGTAACTAATAATGCTCAGAACTTTAATGGAAAATTGATTGCCGAACTTTGCACCAAGTGGAAAATTAAGCATCTCAACTCCTCTCCTTATAGACCAAAGATGAATGGAGCCGTTGAAGCATCTAATAAGAATATTAAGAAAATCATCCAAAAGATGGTTGTTACATACAAAGATTGGCATGAAATGCTCCCATGCGCCTTGCACGGATATCGCACTACTGTTCGAACTTCCATAGGGGCAACCCCATATGCTTTAGTGTATGGGATGGAGGCAGTCACACCTTTAGAAATGGAGATTCCATCACCAAGGATCTTGAAAGAGACAGATTTAGATGAATCAGAATGGGCAAGGGTGAGGTTTGAACAGTTAAACTTAGTCGATGAAAAAAGACTAGCAGCTATTTGCATCACCAGTTATACTAGGGCAGGATAGCAAAAGCTTACAACAAAAGGGTCAAGCCAAGGGTGTTCAAAGAGGGAGATTTGGTATTAAAGAAGATATCAATAGCGGAAGACCAGAGTAAATGGACGTCAAACTATGAGGGACCATATGTAGTGAAGAAGGCTTTTTCAGGAGGGGCTTTAATTCTAACTATTATGGATGGAGAAAATCTACCTAGACCTGTAAACTCTGATGTTGTGAAGAAATATTATGCTTAATGTATTACTCATGACATCTAATGAAATTGAAATTTGGCCATGAATTTTTAGTGTATTCTTTCTCTATTTTTCCGCATGATCTTATATTTTCATTAAGATTTTTGGCAAATCAAAGTCTAGCACGAAAACAAATGCCAATTTGTTGTTTGTTTAACAAATGTGTTCTGGGAATTCAAAGGATTTAATTGAAGGTTGATCTCATATCCCAAAAATCCATATGATAAGCTAATCTCGTAGTTGGACAAATGATCCAAAAGCAAAGCAAAAAATATTTTGCATGGAAAAGCAAAGCTTATCAGTTTAGATTGCATGTTTTGAAATGATGAGAGGCCATCTTTGATGTGCCTTCACAAAGTCTTAAATATCCATTGCAGTCCCTATTTGAGCCGAATAATTATTTTTCTGATAATTAACCCTGACTAGGATCACACCCTACACTAGGGGGCAAGTGCGAAGAGAGAAGAACTCTTAATTACAAAAAATTTCCTCAATGACAAAAGATGCCCAAAGAAAGTTGGGGGGCATAAACATAAAAAGGGTTTTAGTACACTATAGCAAATTAAGTCAACATTTTGGTAGTACTAAAAACCCAACATAGAAAGCCCAAACAAAATAAAGGGGGGCATGTCGCGAAAAAAGCCCAAACAACATACTTTGAGGGACATGTCAAGTCGACATAATGTTAGTACCAAAAACCAATCAAAAAGCCCAAACAAAATACTTGGGGGCATGTTCAAGTCAGCACAATGTTAGTGTCAAAAATCACGATAAAAGCCCAAACAAAATATTTTGGGGGACATGTCAAGTCCACATGATGTTAGTGCCAAAAACCCATGAAAAAGCCCAAACAAAATACTTGGGGGGCATGTCAAGCCAACATGAGGGCACTACTAAAAAAAAAAACACATGATAGAAAGCCCAAGCAAATACTGGGGGCATGTCAAGATGAAAGCCCAAACAAACAATGGGGGGCATGCTAGGTCACTATGAAAATCAATCATGAGGGCTAAATGGAATTCTAAGAGTAAGCACTAAGTGATCTTTAGTCTAAAAAAACCCTTAAACACTTTTTGAGCTTACAAATATCTTTTTTCGTAGCCAATAACCTAAGCCTACATTATAAGCCTAATAAAGCCCTTTCTGATCAAATACGAGTTATCTGGATCGATAAGCAATGCTTTTCCATTTGAAACAATCCTTACAAATGCTTCACACGACCTAATCGAAGCCTTCCTAACATACGAGATTTGCAAATATCATTTCACGTTCTTGTCAAAATCAACATAAAACCTGACAATGAGATCACTTGAATTCTTTCGAGAACAAGTTTGTTTAAACAAATATCAAAATGGTTTTTATGCTTGGGATGAATTTGAAATTCCAAAAAATCTTACGTGAAAACAATTTTTTCAAATAACCATCCCTTTCTGCAAACACTCGTAGCCTAAAACACTGGTGTGACATGACCCGCCTGGGCAATCAAAATGATTTTTGTGCTTGGAATGACTTTGAAATTAAAAAAAAAACCACATGAAAACAATCTTGGCAAATGACTAACCCCTTTTCTGCAAACACCCGAAGCCCAAAACACTTTTAGGGCATGACCAACTGGGGGGCAATCTAAAATGCTATTGAAGT